>JALPQI010006174.1:0-50045 GCA_025490895.1 Thaumatotibia leucotreta
ATGGATCAAGCCCATGGTGTTTCATTAAGGCTTTTATGTGTGGCTGATTCTTATAGCTGTTTTACTGTTCTCATACGCATAAGAAAGTGAAGGTCATCTAAATCGTTGTGTAAAAATCCCATTTTAAGTAAAACATTAGATCCACCACATTTAATTTGCGTAGGCTTGATTGGGGAATCATGTCATGAAGACACCGTTTAGATAATATACTCGGGCAGCATCTTGCCTTATTGTTTCTAAAAATAGTACCATGCAGTTGCTGAAATAGTCTTACATTCAGCTGAATAGGTTTGTCCGAAATACGTTTGATAGGCAATATTGAAAGCATCATAAAGACCCTAAAAGAAATAATTTAGAAAGTAGCCATATATCACATAACACTTAAAAATATCTACACGCCATATACTCAGAACATAGAAACGCAAAATAATACATAATTTCAAGAGTTAGACTAGACCAGGTTGAACTTGTATTATTTATTATTGACGTAAAGCAAATATTAAAGTTTCTACAAACAATTAAAATTAAAATTAACTTGTATTTATAAATAACAATACGGGTTTATTATAAGCTTGACAATCTGTAGGTATTTAATAGTAGACAGTAATTTTGCAAGTGGTGAATACCTAAACATTCAAATAGATAAATAGATTAAGAAGTCCAGAGGCACTACAGAATTTGTTGATAGGAATATTTGCCAAATACCTAAAGAAATAGAATATTTACTCTCTAAATGAAAATTCTCGACTCCCACCTTGAATATAATCTCTGCGTGACCTTACCAAATAATTCAACGTTTATTTCCTTTTATTTACATTACGCTCCTTAATACCGAACGTTTATAGTAAGTAGGTATACCTACCTATATCGTTTTAAGTAAATAAAGCGAGAGGTCCGTAATCAGATATAAATGTAATTACATATAGGTACAAGACTAGACTTCATTGAAACATTGGTGTTATTGTTCCCCTATTAAAGATACAACTGTAAATGAATTATTATGAAATAAAAACTGATAAACTCGAGTATATTAACTAACTTTAACTTCAGTCCGACGTTTCGAATGCGACGTTGCGGATGTCATCCGCAGACCACGAACCCTGTAAAGTATTGCGGTAACCGAAGAAAATATTTTAATTATCTATTTCAAACAATTATTTAAATTCTATCAGTTACATAAATGTTATATTGTAGCAGACTTGAGTTACTTATACATATAGGAGGAAGACACTTCTCGGTGATAATTTCTCGGTCAAAGCGTTCGAAAACAGACGTCGTATATATATGCAATGAGGTGAGCCTGTCGTGTCGGTCACCGAAGTCTGGCAGCTATGCCGAGTATCTTGCAAGTGGGCTCCGATATGCAAATGGCCCTTTAAGGTATCTGTAGGATGGTGAAGAAAATGTAGGACGAAGAGAAAATCCTGAGCTGCTTCTTAAATTAGGTACACTCATGGGCAACATTTACGGGTCAGGCGTAATTTTTGATAGAAAAAGCTGAACTTAAAAGAGATTAAATAAAAATATGAAAACGGATAAACTCGCGTATATTAACTAACTTTAACTTCATTCCGACGTTTCGAACACTTTACAGGGTTCGTGGTCTGCGGAGTCATCCGCAGACCACGAACCCGCAGACCGAGAACCACCTCTATGGGGCTGTACGAATTTAGCGGCTGGCGGTTATCTAAATATTTACGTCTTGCTTTACGACCACTTACGATCCGCATCGCCTACATGTAATGAGACCCTTGCCGCACTAGTGTGTTCAGTTCATACTTAAAACGCGAACGCGTTCTTTTGCGCAGCCTACTGGCCCGCTTGTAGGTAATTATAGAGTTCTCGGGTTGGAAAGTACGAAAAACTCCGTTCATTTTCAGGACTTGAGGTATCTGTTTATGACGCAGAATTTAATGTTTAAAAACAATACCTATAATTACCGTAATCGCGTATTCATGTCCACTGGAATAACTCGGAATTACGCTTGCCACCATTGCGTACCTACATAAGTACTTAACTTACTACATCGCAATGTCTAATCATTATAATCAATAACAAGTCACAAACAATTCGGTTTGTTATTGTTCTTACAGCCACGAAGTCGTAAATTAGTCGTATCTAAGTATCACAAATAGCTTAAGATAATATCTTGTTGGCAAGTTGCCCGTCGCGCTTGGCTTATCTGAACTGAATGACGCGGGCGTAGGTCAGATAGAAAGACTGAGACACTTACTTATTTAACTATTGAATATTCAATAAGAGGAAGTATTCGTTAATAAAGGCATCGGTATCTTTTACATCAGGCGAAACCTACGTTCCCTTAAACTACTTACGCTCTCTCGAAAGAAATATATATACCTCTATGGCTCTTTATTACGATTAAACTTTTTGGATAGATCACGGAAAATGTCGATCGGAAAATCAGTAATAATAATAAAACTATCAAAGTAAGTCCAAAATTAGTTAATGCCTTTATGGTTTTCGTAAATCATGGTAATTAATTAGTTAATAATTGTAGTGATAAAGTAGACCTGACTTTTGATAAATAAGTAATTCTATCCGGAAAATAATTTTCAACCATGTTTTCGTAGATTTTACGAGTAGTAAGCCCTAAGATTAAAATACCTATAGGTACTCTAATTTCATTTACTTTTTGAGAATGTATTTTAAATAAGAAGATACATTTATCGCCTAAAATGATTAATTAATCATTTAGGCGCATTGGTGCCACTCGCGGGTGTGGTCTATTAGATACATAGAGCGTGTAGACGTATAGACGAAGTGGCACCAATCCTGAAGATTAATGAAAAATGATGATGGACCTAAACAATGGGTCGAAAGACCTACTTCACACGTATATACCTACTATTATAACTAATGCTGGCATCTTTTAATTTGCGAACCTTGTAACGACAATAAGACGACGACCGTTTGTCGGTCATCGCGGTGTAAGTGGGCGTGAAATTAGTACGAGTGCTAGTGCTGATCTAAACGCTGTCCTAGGTATTCTTTAGGTAATTAAGTTTGCTAGTTCTGGATTATACAGCCTCGGCCAAGAGTCTACGGCGGCTTAATGATATTTCATAAAAAATGGAGGATTCAAGAAACAGTACATAGGTTAGTACTTTTGAATTTAGTCGAGTTAAACTAAAAGCGCGTTATTTCTACTCATAATATGGTTTTCTTTTTGTTGTTACTACATAATTTTCTTTTTTCGATATATAAGGTCCTAATTTATTAGATGCAGATATTTTTACAGCTGATTGTACTCGGTCTCTGGAGTATATTAAACCATGAAACATTATAGCATTTACGATGTTTTTTTGGAGAAAACTGAAAAACAAATTTGCTACGTAAAAACATCCTGTTTATGTAATTATTAAATGAAAACTCATTGAACAGATTCTAGTACCTCTTTTACGTACCATTTAACTGGAACTGGCCACTTCACGTCGATAAATTAAGTATTTGATTGTCAATGTCATGTTATTTTCCGTTGGATTGTGTCGTTTGATGACATGACAGACAGTGTTATTGTGACATGTGATAATGCACATGATGATTTTTTTTATACGAAATTATAATTATTTTTTTTGTTAGGAAAATGAAATCAAAAAAATTACATGAAAACATTTCTTAATTTATACTTAAAGTTAATTATTTTAATGTAAAGTATCATGTGTTAAAATATCTGCAACTAATAAATTAGGACCTTATATGTATTGTGGCATGTTACTAATCCTTATTCCTTAATAGGTTTTAGGTAGGATTAATGTTATTAATCCTTTTCCTTATCTTTGCTAACGTGGTTAGTCTCGTCTCGTTTTATTTACGTCGTCTCATTTAGGTGCTTGGTATAGGTACACTAAGTACCTATCTGTTATTTTATTTCAGTAAAGACTACCTACTGGGTGCCTATTCGACATTTCCCGGGTAACTTTATAAGTAGTAGATATTGAATGATAATAAATAAATAAATATATTATAATACTTCTTGTTAATATTTATCTACCTATCTATTACAAATATGTAGGATTCTTAAGACCTCACAATTATGTAATATCATTTACTTTGTATGGAAATTAGGTGTCTGACATACCTACCTACCTCATCGCTATGTACCGATATAGGAATCTATGTTAAGGCATTGGAGCATATGTAAGCAAGCTAGTTCGTGATTACAGTGTCATTACCATAGCCCCGTTTGAATGGGTCCACGGTCGCTGTGCCGTCTTCAACCAATAAATGCTAATTTGCACCTACAACCAGCAATCTATATTACTATTAGCGCGGAAAACGAATACATACCTACAATATCTGTTCGGTATTTATTAAAAATATAGTTTGGTAGCCGAAGAAAATTCATATCGTCCTATTACTGCAAATACTATGTGCACATAATTATGTTATTCGATAATGAATAACACCCTGTATATTAATAATAGAGCTCTCGAAAACGCGGTACAAAATGTCATGCTCTCTTTGACGTTCTAGTATTCCCTTGTTACACCTTTTTTAATAACGTAATACATATTTTTTGCACCTATTGTAGGCCACACATTGTATAACAGAAATAACATCCAAAATGGAAGCACAATAAAAATAGAATAGATAATGTCGCATTCCGTTTACATAACGTGTACACTAAATTCGTGCATAGTCTCGACGGTTCCATGGTGTAATGGTTAGCACTCTGGACTCTGAATCCAGCGATCCGAGTTCAAATCTCGGTGGAACCTTCGTTTTTGCTTTTTTGTTTTTACTTTTTAGGGTTCCGTAGCCAAAATGGCAAAAACGGAACCCTTATAGATTCGTCATGTCCGTCTGTCCTTCTGTCCGTCTGTCACAGCCGATTTACTCGGAAACTATAAATGCTACAGTAACGAAATTTGGTAAGGATATGCGTTATATGAACCGCTACAGGATTATGATACTAAATTGTAAAAAAAACCATTGGGGTGGGGGCCCTCCATACATGTAACTGAGGGATAGAATTTTTTTTTTGTTGTATATAAGCGTGTGGGGTATTAATAGAAAGGTCTTTGAAAATGATATGAAGGTTTATAAGTCTCATGTTTATTTAAGCAAATCGTTTTCGAGATATCAGCTCTCAAAGTCTGAAAAATGTGTCCCCCCCCCCTCTATTTTTTAAACTACGCGATATAAAATTCTAAAAAAAATATATGTTATGCACATTAATAAACTCTATCAACGATTTTTGGTTTGATTAAATTATCTTCTATAGTTTTTGAGGTAGGTTGATTTAACTGTATTTTTTTATAATAAATCGATAATGGTACGGAACCCTTCGCGCGCGAGTCCGACTCGCACTTGGCCGGTTTTTTTTTATTATAAATAATATATTTATCATAACATAATTGAAATATTAAAATTTGTTTTTATGTTTGACAACACGTAAAGATTTAATTTAATGTTGTACCTGTGATTACTGACAACATAGTAAGACCGCAGCTTAATTGTTATGAGCAATTAAATACGCTTGTAATTGGTCAGGTTCAGTGACCTGATTGCGCAACTCGTCATTTAAAGAGAGGTAATTACCCTTGGCTGCGGATGTGCCAGTAGTCGCTAAATTAAATAAGTAATAATTATAATTGCACTGTTCTGGATAATCGGAAATTGTTAAAAAAATATTAATCTCTCTGGGAATATTTGTGTAATAAGGCCCTAAGTTCATAAACGACACATTCTCTCGACTCGTTAGATACCTACATGATACATTGGTAATCTACGTAAGAAGGATAATACAGACTAAAGGTTTCACTAGAAGAAAACAATACCTGCATCCTGCACGTAAAATCGTAAAATACCTACTTATGATTATGATAGTTATGTTATGACTTATGACACATTAATGGAGTCTCAACAAAAATGTCATATACCAAAGAAAAAATAACAAGTTAATAAAGTAATAATAAAAAAAATACTTACCTATAGGACAGGGTTTTTTTAAAGTGGGACATGCCAAAATTGTTTTCTCAATAAAATACCTAATGTCTCCTTAGACAGCTTCCCTGTATTTTCTAAGTTTCCGATTTCCCTATACTGTTCCCTATAGTGTTCTTTTTAAGTGGGAACTTAAAAAGAACACTATATATGTATAATCGAACATGACTTAGTTAGTTCAGGCCCCAAAGACATCCTAAAGTAGTTACCTTTGCTGTAGTTTACCTTCTGACTATAGGTACGACCAAAATGCAGCCCTAATTTCATCATTATTTCGTTCCCCTTCTTTGTATTTCAGAGAGAAAAACATTTGGCGCTTTTTTACTTTTCCACAAAGCATACTTCACAAGAAGAAATTACTTCTCCTTGTTTGTGGATCATTTCGCCAAGTAGGACTTTCTTCATTCTTGCGTTTGTAAATATGCCAACCCTTTTGTAATGACCACCGCTTCCACGGTATAATTACCACGGCCATAAAAACCACTAGCCAAAAATTTTATCTCATCAAAATTCTGGTCATGTTCTTTAAAACGATGTGCTACCTACACGTAAAATTTTGAAACATACGTTATAATTAAAGCGATATCGAAGGCAGACATTATATTGCCAAAAATGTTGGTGTCTTATCCGTCTTTGTAATCGGTTTTGCTCTCGGCTGTTTTCGGTTTCAACTCCGAAAATATTACAGATTTTTTTAAAGTACGGACATACCTACTTACTCGTACGTAGCTTTGCTTAAATTGTAAACTTAGTGAGGTGCTTTTTTATCCCGCTTATTTCAGTTGTGTTGTGAAATTGGCGGTATTTCACAATCATTGTGTGTAATAATCGAATAATTAATTATATTGATTACCAATGTATTTATAACAATTTATTTTAACGATTTATTTACATCAATTTAAATAGATTTAACGCGCTAAGACAACCTCTATGTTAGGTAGGTATGTACCTATCATTTATTAAATACCCACCACTATTGTATTTTTGTTCTGTCTTTCGAAGAAAACATCAAACGCCTACGAACATTGTATGAGCAATATTATATTTAAGAAGTTACAAATAATATTTTATTTTATTACCTACAACATAATTTGTAAGTGCGTTTAGTAAAAAACGTCTCATTAAGGACGCTTAGTACTGGTTTTTCAATCCCCAGTTAACAGTAACTGTCAAATAAATCCTTTTTTGACTGATGACCAGCGATAAGGATGGTAATACTTTTAACTGACGGATACTTTTAACTGAGGATTGAAAAATCAGCCCTTAGACATTTAATTCCTTATTTATTGATTAGCGACAAAGTGGGACGTTTTTACTAAAACGCTCACATTAATGAGATTGAAAACAGTTGCAGTTTTTTATGTTTTGGTCCATTTATCTATTTATGTCTAGTATAGGTATATCTACTTAAGGAAGTTTGCTCAAGGATTGCATAAATTTGCATGTTTATAGGTAGGTACTATAGGTTACGTAGATAGGTATAATAAATGTGTTAGGGTGTGGGTACCTATTACCAATTGAGTTTCATCGGTTTTGAAATGCGAGTCACGCTGTGCAAATTGGCGGAAGGTAAAAGGTGGACGTTATTTGATGTCGCCCGTGGGCAGTTCCCAGCGCCGCACATGATGCCCAAGTTCCCATCGATTTCTGCATTGTGTCAAGGCAATAGGTACTCGAATCGACTTACCTACGTCAAGTTATTTGGCACTAAGTATTATGCCATGTTGGAATTTATGCTTATTTGATGCATGTTTACCTAAAATACTGGCTTTAGTTAATTTAATTATCTAATATTAAGTTCGATGATAGGTGATTACGTACCATTTCATTTGTTTCGACGGAACCCGAAGGAAGAGTCTATATAGTAAAACGGGAGTTAAACAATGTACTGCTTAAAACTATTTCTATTTGGCATCGGTTCCTTACAAGCATAACAAAATTAATGTACTACTTACTTAAAAATCAAATGCTGGACATATGCCTCCTCAATAGACCTGAACCTAAACTGAATCGCATTAGTACGTCATGGTAACCCCCCTGGTCGTCTGACCTTGCGTTTGCCAGTACGTAGTCTCCACTTGAGTACCTTCTTGCTCTAACGGCCATCGGTTCTTCGAGACATATGCCACTATGTTGCCACTTTAGCTTACTTACCCGATATAATTATGCTATGTCGGTACCCATCGTTCGCTTACGAATCTCCTCATTCCTGAACCGGTCTCGCAGAGTGATTCCGAGCATAGATAGCTCTCTCCATAGCTCGCTGAGTGTCTCTGAGCTACTTTAAAAGGCCCACAGTTAGAGACCACGTTGAGAACTAAGTTGTAAATTCTCTAATCTTGTTCCCAGAGTGAATACCGGTTCGCGGGCGGGGGGTACGGGCGCGGGCTCGGCAGCGGCAGCGGCTCGCGCAGCGGCGGCGGCAGGCTGTGCTCTGCGGCGCTGGTGGGCGGCGCGCTGCTCGCGGCCGTGGCGGTGCTGGCGGTGGCCGCACTGGCGTTCTACATGGGCGCACTGCGGCCTGACAACGGAGAGCGTGAGTTACTCATACTTGTAGAGTGAATATGAATTAGCGGCGGCGGCAGGCTGTGCTCGGCGGCGCGCTGCTCGCGGCCGTGGCGGTGCTGGCGGTGGCCGCACTAGCGTTCTACATGGGCGCACTGCGGCCTGACAACGGAGAGCGTGAGTTACTCATACTTGTAGAGTGAATATGAATTAGCGGCGGCGGCAGGCTGTGCTCGGCGGCGCGCTGCTCGCGGCCGTGGCGGTGCTGGCGGTGGCCGCACTAGCGTTCTACATGGGCGCACTGCGGCCTGACAACGGAGAGCGTGAGTTACTCATACTTGTAGAGTGAATATGAATTAGCGGCGGCGGCAGGCTGTGCTCGGCGGCGCGCTGCTCGCGGCCGTGGCGGTGCTGGCGGTGGCCGCACTAGCGTTCTACATGGGCGCACTGCGGCCTGACAACGGAGAGCGTTAGTTACTCATACTTGTAGAGTGAATATGAATAAGCGGCGGCGGCAGGCTGTGCTCGGCGGCGCTGGTGGGCGGCGCGCTGCTCGCGGCCGTGGCGGTGCTGGCGGTGGCCGCGCTGGCGTTCTACATGGGCGCACTGCGGCCTGACAACGGAGAGCGTGAGTTACTCATACTTGTAGAGTGAATATGAATAAGCGGCGGCGCGCTGCTCGCGGCCGTGGCGGTGCTGGCGGTGGCCGCGCTGGCGTTCTACATGGGCGCACTGCGGCCTGACAACGGAGAGCGTGAGTTACTCATACTTGTAGAGTGAATATGAATAAGCGGCGGCGCGCTGCTCGCGGCCGTGGCGGTGCTGGCGGTGGCCGCGCTGGCGTTCTACATGGGCGCACTGCGGCCTGACAATGGAGAGCGTGAGTTACTCATACTTGTAGAGTGAATATGAATAAGCGGCGGCGCGCTGCTCGCGGCCGTGGCGGTGCTGGCGGTGGCCGCGCTGGCGTTCTACATGGGCGCACTGCGGCCTGACAATGGAGAGCGTGAGTTACTCATACTTGTAGAGTGAATATGAATAAGCGGCGGCGCGCTGCTCTCGGCCGTGGCGGTGCTGGCGGTGGCCGCACTGGTGTTCTACATGGGCGCACTGCGGCCTGACAATGGAGAGCGTGAGTTACTCATACTTGTAGAGTGAATATGAATAAGCGGCGGCGCGCTGCTCTCGGCCGTGGCGGTGCTGGCGGTGGCCGCACTGGCGTTCTACATGGGCGCACTGCGGCCTGACAACGGGGAACGTGAGTTACTCATACTTGTAGAGTGAATATGAATTAGCGGCGGCGGCAGGCTGTGCTCGGCGGCGCGCTGCTCGCGGCCGTGGCGGTGCTGGCGGTGGCCGCGCTGGCGTTCTACATGGGCGCACTGCGGCCTGACAACGAACGGGGAGCGCGAGTTACTCATACTTATAGAGTGTATATTGTAAACGTGCTCCACCGTAGACTGCATCATCACTTGCCAGCAGGTATGATCGTGGTCAAACGTCTACCTATTATGAATAAAAAAAAAGTGAATATAATTATAAGCAGCGTGGCGGCAGGCTCTTTTTACATTACTACCTATAGGTTAAAAGTTCTAACGGAATTTCAGCGCTTTTCATTCAGAAGCGATGATGGCGAGTTATGCATATTCTATGCCATAAGATCCATAACATATATAACATAAATGATGGCATAACTATAGACATTTCAATTGTATTAACAATTACAGTTTACAGTGCATCATATTGATGCACAGAAATGTTTGTACCGATTCTAGGTGGAATAGTTAATTAAGCTTAATAATATATGAACCTTAAGAATTAGTTGTGCAGTGTTAGTAAAATTTCCATTATTTCTATAGTAGGTGCTCTTAGCAATGATGCACCAGAATTTCTAAAAACTTTACTGTTTGGCTTTGGACATGACCTTCATAATAAGTTGCTAAGTGTTATTAGTAATATTTTCATTGCTAGTTGATAAAATGATGACGTCGCATCTATTTCCAGCTATAATGTCGTTCGAGGGCACATTACGCGTGACCCGCGGCGACGTATACGGCGGCGTGGCGGGCAGCCCGGCGTGGCGCGAGCGGCAGCGGCGGTACGGCGCGGCACTCCGGCAGGTGTACGCCGCGCCGTCGCAGCTGCGCCAAGCCTTCGCCGGCGCACTCGTCACAGGCTTCGGCGACCGCCGGCTTGACGTACACTTCAGACTCTATCTGGATAGGAGAAAAATACCAAGGTAAACTTGGTGAAGCGCACTATTGGCTCAGAGAGAACAGGCTCACTGAGTCTGCTTCTGTAATATGAGAGCGGAGCGGGATGATAAAAAGTGACATGAGTTGTCTTTACACTGTCTCTCTATAAACGTGACAATAATATTAACATTTGGGGCGCCAATGCCAATAACTATATATATATCAGTTGCTGGTATGGCAGGTTCAACGCCAAAGACCGATGTATTATGTAAGTCGCTGTCTACAGATCAATATTGACCCTCACGCACGTGCGTAACGCTCAAATTCAGTTTTGACACTTTGGTGATTTGATGTAGCGTCAAAAAGGTTAACACACCCCTCTACCGCTCTGCTCTCATACCACTGGAACAGGCTCAGTTAAGGGCTGATGTGCTCCCCGTTAGATATGTGAGCTGATGCCTAATGTTAAATCTTAATTTATTTTTCAGTTCAGTATCGAATATAGAAGAAACGTTGAAGAATATTTTAATTCAAGACTTGAATTCAAAGAATCCAGCATTTGGACAAATTAAAATAGATCTGTCTAGTATAATTATAAAGAGGGATTTGACCCACACATACCACTCGGAATCATATGTTAAAGAGGCTTTGAATGACACTATGGCAATAAGTAGTTCCAAAGCACCTCCGCCTCTTAGCAGTAAAGATAAAACTCTTCAAACAAGAGTTGGCGTCGTACGCAAAACCACAGTGAAACCAAATCTTCCAAATAAGAAAAGGGATCCCGATGAGCCGGATATCGACACAGATAATTTGCCTGTGGTTCAAGGTACTTTCCAGATCACAAAGACTGAAGCTGATATTACTGAGAATAAACAAAATTCTAGTCCACCAAGAAACGATGAAAAACCAAATATTAAGACCACTACTACAACTAAAGCAACAACTACGACTAAAGCGCCTTTGACCAAACCTCCCTTCATTAGACCATCCACATTTAGACCTTCCACAACAAGACGAGTTCCTACAAGTACACCAAAGACGCGACCATTTACCATAAAGTCTACCTTGAATGTAAAACCGAAAACAGAATCTACTCCACAAAAAGACTTTGAAAATATCACCAAAAGCCCTAGCACGTCAACATCTTCCTCTACAACATATTCCGCAGCTCCTGAACAAAGTACAAACAATGTTTCGCAAATATTACTCGATCTACTTACCAATGAAAACCATAACAAAGATATTCCTAAAATTGATACACTATTTACTGTACCACACGTTGTTGATAATGAACCATGGCGGCCTATTACAAGGCCATACTATGAGTCCACCAGTAATATGCCTATTGTTACGCCGGAACAACTTCTAGAGCCTATAGAACACAATGCCGAAGATAGGATCGGCGTGGCAGAAGTTGTCGAAGATACATCAGTTCTAGAAAGTTTTTTAACTCCTATTCCACCAATAAAAAATAGAGAGAAACCGACGTATAAGCCCCCAGGCTTAATAAATGTAGATACAAATTTAGGCGCAGAGGTATACGTGCCAAGTCCAGTTTATACAAGCTTTACTCTTCCAACGTTTGCTCCCCCTTTGAAAGATATGGAAACTTTAGGATCTAGTTTCCCAAAAGCTCATCCTATTCCTGTAGATAAAATCAGCGCAGTGGTTGAATCAGAAGAGACAAGTGATGACGACGAAGATGATGGCAAGCCAGTGGAAAGACCTCCTAAGGAAAAAACAACATCTGTAACACTAAACGTGGTTCAGTTTGAACAACAAGATAACAGCACTGAGAAAGTCTCAATAGAAGGTGCATCAATTCTCAAGAAACAAGAGGTTAGTACCAGTAGTACTTCCAGCACAACTAGCGCTTCCACATCAACTAGCACGGCATCAACTATGTCATCGAGAGAAATGTCGTCTAGTAGTACGACTAAAGCAGCCGATGGACACGAAGATACGGAAAATTCTACTAGGCGACCTAATAACAAAGTTTCTATAATACCCAGCACAGAGATTCCTCACCACACCTGGGAATTGGTAAATACATCAACGAACGATAACGGTACATTCAATAAACACTCGCCGGAGAAATATTACAATGATACTTTACAAGCTATCATTACTAAAAACGACGCTCCTTTTCCGAATACAACACCTAAATTCACGGGAAAAGTATCGATCCTTAGAAACTTGACTGAAATAATTAAACGATATACCCAAAGCACAACACAACCGCCTGTAAAAGAATTTGATGAATCTGAAAATGAGGAACGCCAGACTCACACTAAAATGACTGGATCCGTTGAACTTGTACCCGAAGAGGAAGTAGAAGTAACGACTACAAGAGTAATTACTCTGTTGCCTGCCAAGTCGAATCTGGGCGTTAATCGTCCTCTACGACCTCGTCCGTTAATAAGGGTTGAATCTCCGACCAAGGAAAATGAACGTAGTTTTTTTCAGAGCAACATAAGGGATCAGACGGTTACAGAAAGAACTACGAAAAGGAGTATAAATAATAACTACGACTACGTGACACCTACAATGGAATTGTCATCTAAAGATAGCGAAATGGTAACCAACGAAGAAGATATGCTAACAAATATTAGAGATAGTATATCTGTCGCAAGTTCACCCGATGTTGTTACTGGCAATAACCGATTACCCAAAGCAAGTGATGAATTAAGTGGAACTATTCAGATTAATCCGGGAAATGGAACGTACGTTCCTGAAGGCACATACAGGGTTTCATACCATGTTACAGGAAGTGTTAGTAGTAAACAAGCAAATAAAACTTTGGACCTTCCAGCATATGAATTAGCCTTAGAACCCGATGTAGTTTTGGAAATACCAACTAATCAAACGAGCACTCTTACTATCGATAAACTAAAGCAATTGGCGAATTTGGCAACAATTTCAGACGCGCAGAATAATACTTTATTTCGAACTCCGGGTGGAGTGATTTCTACAAAAGCGATTCCATCTAGTTACACGCTCAATCAGGCAGGATTTAAGATTTTAACTAAAACTTTCAGTAAAATTCCACCCTCTAAGCAAGAAGTGAACACTATTGAAAAACCGATTCCTGAAAAGAACTACAATAAATTATACTTTGAGAAGGATACTTTAAAAGAAGCCATCAAAAAAGGTAAGATTTATTAAGTATTCATTGTTTATAAATCTTTTCCTTGTCACACAGCTCCCACCGTATGCTAATCACCCGTAGAACCCGTTTCGTTGCCCTTAATTCTGAAATTCGTATATTGATTTGCTTCTGCCATCGGTTAATATACCTAATCTTTCTTGAACGTATCTTTCTCCTACATAATTATTCTGTAGGGCCTATAGTAGGTATGTTGTGAAAAGCCGTTTTTTGAAATGTTTTACTTTTCTTAGACCGACGACAACGCTTACTTTGCGCCGAATAACCATAATAGATGACATTGATATTCTGAACAAACTTTGCGACTTGCGACGTACAATAATGTAGTATCTAAAGTTACTAAATATAATGCCTTCATAAAATTATTAGAGGAATGCAACAACAGCACATCCTTCCGTTGCCCGAGTGGGCAGTGCCTGCCGCTGACGTCGCGCTGCAACCGCCTCCTGGACTGCGCGGGCGGCGAGGACGAGCGCGCGTGCTCCTGCGCAGACTACCTGCGCGCCGACTTCGCCGACGCGAAGATCTGCGACGGCGTCGTTGACTGCTGGGACTACTCTGACGAGAACAAATGCGGTAAGAATAAGTTTTAGACGCATGTGTCGGACGGTGATGAGAATAATGATCTAAATTCTGGAGCTACTCCAATGGTAAGGTCATTAAATTATTATGTACCTGACCTTCAAAAAGTGTTCCATGTGAATCTATTTTGAATAAAAGCATTATGATTATGATTATGATTATGATTATAGGTCGATTTGTGTGAGCTGTGAGAGTATTCCAGGATATAGGATAATAACGAATTAAGGAAAAATGGGTTAAATCGTTCTCTAGTGCACCATGTCTTGCTACGTTAACGGGCGGGGCCCCCCGCATTAAAAAATAACGAACTTGTAGTACCTCCCCTACTCTAACCTGGATAGGTTCTTTATCCCTTAGAGCAGAAATAGAAGCCCCGCGCAGCGAGGCTTCGTCGACCGGTTCCCAGGTCATATTTTGAGTTTTGCTCATACCCAACTGCTGAAATCGTATTCACCAATTTGTCTATTTTCCCCAGTAATGTCACTAGATGCAAAACACTTAACGATGATCTCTCCCAGAATGGTGTGACGAAGACCAGTACGTGTGCGCGAACGCGAAGCAGTGCGTAGACCAGCTGCGGGTGTGCGACGGCGTGCCCGACTGCCCGCTCGGTGATGACGAGAAGAGCTGCGTGGCGCTCGCGGACCAGGTCGACAACGAGGTCGTGCCTTACAACGAGGAAGGTATACTAAGTATATCAGATTATTTTTCATATTTAGAGAATATGCGTAGACCGCTGATCAGGGCGGCCTAAGCGCATATCGTCGAGATTATCCCAAATCCTATTACATCAGCCAAAAAGTGTCCACACATCACATCACATCATCAGCCTATCTCAGTCCACTGCTGGACGTAGGCCTCTCCTATCAACTATGCGTATAGACGCATTAGGAAGTAAATGCCCATAATCACCACGCTGGGCAAGCGGATTGGCAATGGCAGTAATGTGTCCACTATGATGACGCTGCTGCCCATCATCAATCAAATCAAAGAATGGTCAGTGACACTTCAATCCCTTAGTCGACTCTTACGACTCCCGCGGGAAGAGTTGGGGTGGTGACAAATGTATTCTTACTGCCGTCAGCACACGGTAAAAAAAAATGTCCACTGCTGGATATAGGGAGGCCTATATTGACGACCGCCCACGATGACGGGACCTGCGCCATGTAGCGGTATCTAACGGACTTCTGCAACCTTCACCAGGCTTTCCGTCTCAACCTCCATACCAAACTTCGCATTACCGAGTTTTTGTGACAAAAATAACATTATTGTGGAATATTTTGTTTTGTCTTTTAAGGCTCGATTTCACCAGACTTTTATTGAAGAAAGTGCTTACTCTCAGATACCAGTGCAAATTACAATGGAGTTTTGAGTTTTGACCATTACTATCCGAAAGTAATAGTTATTCTTCGAATAAAAGTTTGGTGAAATCGAGCCTAAATAGTGTCACGATCAATGGGGTCGGCACTATGGGTGTAAAAAATTAACAAAACTTTAAAATTGACATATATGGGAACACTTTTAGAAAAATACGAATATTATTGAAAAATCTGTACCCAATTTTATTCCCTATCTCGGAATCTTATACTTACGATGTGTGAGTGTGTTGATATGTGTATTTTATGGATGTCTATTTTATGGTGTCAAGTCCACTTGACAAGTTTTGTTAAAGTTTTGCACCCATAGTTCCGGCCCCTAATGATCATCATTGTATTACTATCGTAGGTTACGTGATGGTGCGCAAGCGCGGCGTGTGGGGCCGGCTGTGCGTGGATAGCTTCGCGGCCGCCGTGCGCGACGCGGGCAGCGAGTTGCGCCTGCCCGACCTGGGCCGCGCCGTGTGCCGCGCCATGACTTTCCAGTCAGTACCACATAGCCTTTGATACCCACGCAAAATGTTTCAATGCTTGTAGATACGGCCACCAAATGAGGTTTTTTGATACTTTTTCTGCCTCTCTGGTCTGGGTGGTGAGTGGTGCACATGCAGGTCAAACGACTGTAAAAATTAATACGCGAATTTAATTTTCTTAAAATTGTTTTGGTTTATTTATTGTTAAAACCATTACTTTTGGAATATTATTTTCTAAAATAAATAAAAAAACAGTTCCAAGTCAATTCCCATAAAATTTACAAAGTTCTAGCCTAATTTTCTTTGGTGCCAATGACTTTGCGCCCCTGTTTTTGACGTCAATTTTCAGTCAGGCGACCGTTTTCTGGTCGTAATCCAGTACAAAATCAATATACTTACTTCCCAATGAAAATAGACATTTTGGTATTTTATGTTCAGTAAGAACTAATATGAATCTGACAGCTGTTTGGATCTAACTTGGTACTTACCCGATGTGTCAGGTCGGTGGGCTGGGCGCGCGAGGCGCGCGAGGGCCGCGCAGCAGGCGCGGGCTACTGGGAGGTGTGGCACGACGCGAAACGCGCGCGCGACGCGCGGCTGACGTTCCGCCGCGCCGCCTGCCCGCGCCGCCGCGCGCTGCGCGTGCGCTGCGACGCGCTCGAGTGCGGCGTGCGCCCGCACGCTGACGCGCAGCAACCCAGGTCAGTTCTCTGATAATACCCTGCTAATTTGTAATCCATTTTGTGTTTTCACTTTCGTTTCAAAGATTTCATAACGATTAAATTATAAATATTAGATGTCATATACCAAAGAAAACGACCAAGATGACCTATGTCCGAGGTGGGGATCGAACCCACGTACTCAGCTTTCGCGGCTGATGCCTGTACCCCTCGACCACTCGGTCTTAGCAACCACCGGTCAAATTTCTCGGATATATGCAATCCCTTACAAGGCTAGGCGCCTTTGACATAGGTGATCTTGGTCGTTTTTCTTTGGTATATGACATCTAATATTTATAATGTATATAGTAGTAAGTAGTGTGACTACCGGAGAAAAAATAAAAAGTACAAATCAAAATATTTAGTTAATAAATAATTTGATTTGTGTTTTCGCAATATGTTCATAGTTAAACTATCTCTGACGCATGTGCTACGCTGCGTAGCTGTGAGTGGTAGATATGAAACACATCCACGCAGCATACCTATAAGCACGTCAATCGTGCGAACCAGTAGGCTTATGATGGTACCGTGTTTAATCGTTTGTCGTTAATTGTTCCCTTCAGATTATAACAAGTGCGAAAGTGACCATCAGTCGCACGATAAACGGCAAACGCGTGACCATCATAAACCGCCAGGCCTTCAGGCCGAAATGTCCTCTAACCACTAGGGCCATTTTTTTCAAAGTTGTTCCTCTAACTTTTTTTATTTGGTATTTTTAACATGATTTCCACTCAAATCACGAGCTCTTTCGAACTTGATAGGAGAAATCATTTATTCATACATTTTGTATGGCAGTAAGGGAATGGAAATTCGAAAAATAATGTAAATTTTGGTACAATAGTTTTCTTCTATTAGGATCGAAAGAGTTCACGATTCAGAGACATCATATAAAAAAAATACGTATCGCACCTTTAGAACGAAACTGACACAACTCAATACCAATGTGTTGACCATTAGGCAGTGGTCGTTTTTTCTGCGGGAGAAAATGACCACTCCCGAGCATTCCCGAACACACCATTGGGACGCCGCAGGCCGCTATCGTATATCGGTGGGCCGAAACGACCACGGCCTTACAGTGCTCGGTCGCTATGAAGTCAATATAGATGTCAGATCAGGGTGCTTAGACAAGTTGCCAATCGCTAGCGCTTCATCGTCAATCGTAAGCGAAAGCTCACTAATACAATACGCTACTAAGCGCTAGCGATTGGCAACTTGGCTAAGCATCCAGTACATTATGTGATTTATGTGTCAAAAAGTGACGTTGTTGACTTTTTAACGGCCGATCACTGTATGTTAGTCTCGTTCTAAAGACCGGTATGTTACAAAAAAGTGGAAGGGACTTTGAAAATGTCGCTAATAGCCGCGTGCGCTGGGGCAGGGTGGTGGGCGGCGGCGGCGCGGCGGCGGGCGCGTGGCCGTGGCAAGCGGCGCTGTACCGCGACGGGGACTTCCAGTGCGGCGCCACGCTCATCACGGCCGAGTGGCTGCTCTCCGCGAGTCACTGCTTCTATCAGTGAGTAGTCTAACAGCCGCGTGCGCTGGGGCAGGGTGGTGGGCGGCGCTCTACCGAGACGGGGACTTCCAGTGCGGCGCCACGCTCATCACGGCCGAGTGGCTGCTCTCCGCCAGTCACTGCTTCTATCAGTGAGTAGTCTAATAGCCGCGTGCGCTGGGGCAGGGTGGTGGGCGGCGCTGTACCGCGACGGGGACTTCCAGTGCGGCGCCACGCTCATCACGGCCGAGTGGCTGCTCTCCGCGAGTCACTGCTTCTATCAGTGAGTAGTCTAATAGCCGCGTGCGCTGGGGCAGGGTGGTGCGCTGGGGCAGGGTGGTGGGCGGCGCTCTACCGGGACGGGGACTTCCAGTGCGGCGCCACGCTCATCACGGCCGAGTGGCTGCTCTCCGCAAGTCACTGCTTCTATCAGTGAGTAGTCTACTAGCCGCGTGCGCTGGGGCAGGGTGGTGGGCGGCGCTGTACCGCGACGGGGACTTCCAGTGCGGCGCCACGCTCATCACGGCCGAGTGGCTGCTCTCCGCAAGTCACTGCTTCTATCAGTGAGTAGTCTAATAGCCGCGTGCGCTGGGGCAGGGTGGTGGGCGGCGGCGCTCTACCGAGACGGGGACTTCCAGTGCGGCGCCACGCTCATCACGGCCGAGTGGCTGCTCTCCGCGAGTCACTGCTTCTATCAGTGAGTAGTCTAATAGCCGCGTGCGCTGGGGCAGGGTGGTGGGCGGCGGCGGCGCGGCGCTGTACCGCGACGGGGACTTCCAGTGCGGCGCCACGCTCATCACGGCCGAGTGGCTGCTCTCCGCGAGTCACTGCTTCTATCAGTGAGTCTAATGCAATACAACAAATGAAAATGGTTATAAATAATTATGTATGATCAAACGGTTAAACTCACACATTAACCCCCTTATTCATAAACGTTTGTTAACTTAACAAGCCGCTAATCATTGTTTGTCCCTTTCGGTCTTAACAATGTGTCTATAAGAGCAAAAGGGACAAACAATTATTAGCGGCTTGTTAAGTTAGCAGACGTTTATGAATAAGGGGGTAAGTCACTAGTCACTATACACGCGTTACCATGTTCTTAATGCTTGATAATGGAAACCTAGGCTTTCTCGTAAACATAACGCGCGTAGTGATAAAATAAATGAAAAGACAATTTTTATTAGTTTTCGTTTCAGGTAGGGTTGAGGTCAGGGACCGGAACCGGTATTTTCTCCATACAAAAAGAACGGTTCTTTTTTCGTTCGTTTTCGTTCTTCGGTATATAAATTGTAAGTTAATGGAGTAATTCAAAAATATGAAATATTGAGCAGTGGTAAAGAATGTAAAACATTATAAAATATTGGGTTATTTCGAGGGTTTTATAAAATACCGGTTCCGGTCCCTGGTTGAAGTAGTTTGTATGACTAACGTTCGTAACACAATTGTAACGTTCGCGATTTTTTTTTTGATAAAAGCTTAAACTTTTTTTTTTAATTTACTCATTCATAAAATTCAGAGCAACAGAAGCTCACTGGGTGGCCCGCCTCGGCGCGCTCCGGCGCGGCGCGTGGCCGCGCGGGCCGTGGGAGCGTGCCGCGCGCGTCACCACGGTAGTCCTCCACCCGCGCTACGCCGCGCGCGGCTTCCGCAACGACATCGCGTTGCTGCGCGTGCCGCGGCTGGCGCTGCACGCGCGCCTGCGCCCCGCCTGCCTGCCGCCGCCGCGCGCGCCGCCGCCCGCCGGCCAGCACTGCACCGTGCTCGGCTGGGGGCAGCTCTATGAGCATGAGCGGGTGTTCCGTGAGTTACTTTTATTTTTATATGACGTAGGAGCGCGCCGCGCGCGTCGCCACGGTGGTATTACACCCGCGCTACGCCGCGCGCGGCTTCCGCAACGACATCGCGTTGCTGCGCGTGCCGCGGCTGGCGCTGCACGCGCGCCTGCGCCCCCGCCTGCCTGCCGCCGCCGCGCGCGCCGCCGCCCGCCGGCCAGCACTGCACCGTGCTCGGCTGGGGGCAGCTCTATGAGCATGAGCGGGTGTTCCGTGAGTTACTTTTATTTTTATATGACGTAGGAGCGCGCCGCGCGCGTCGCCACGGTGGTATTACACCCGCGCTACGCCGCGCGCGGCTTCCGCAACGACATCGCGTTGCTGCGCGTGCCGCGGCTGGCGCTGCACGCGCGCCTGCGCCCCGCCTGCCTGCCGCCGCCGCGCGCGCCGCCGCCCGCCGGCCAGCACTGCACCGTGCTCGGCTGGGGGCAGCTCTATGAGCATGAGCGAGTCTTCCGTAAGTTACTTTTTATTATAATTGGTATTAGTTAGTAGCTAGACATAACAGTTTCTCATAAATGTACCAAATAACTAATGTACCAAAATGTAATTATTTTTTCTCAAATATTAGTATGGATATAGTACATTGTGCATCAAGGGAGGTAAGTACGGAATTACTAAGGAGAGTGTTAGAAGCCCGACGCCGTTAGGCGGAGGGCTTTTATGACTCGAGTTAGTATTCCGCTTACCGACCGTGATGCATACAATGTTTTTCATTACACTTGCCAACCAAAAAATTAGTTTTAAGACATAATATTATTAAATGACGTACGGACATTTCTATTACTCCCTAGGGAATTTCACTTTTCTATTACTCCCGCTGCGCGCGCAAACAATGGCGCGCTTAGACAGGAAGTGTGATGAAAATGATATTATTTTCTGTTTATGAATGTATGTGCTAATAATGTTGTAAACAATGTGACATGTAAAATTATTGTATTTTATCAATAAAAATTTTATTGATTGGTTGTACTCGAGACAGAGATTCAAGAGGGGCTGACACTGGACCTAGGTATGCCTAGGTGCTGTTTTAAGTATAGAGTACTATCATATCATAGGTCAATGCCTACCCTGAACGAAGTCCTCGATCCACGCCTGACTCTAGAATGTTCTAGCTTTTTTAGGGTTCCGTAACCAAAATGGTCGTCCATCCACGTCTGTCCGTCTATCCATCAGTCCTTCTGTCCGTCTGTCCGTCTGTCCGCACCATAGCTCAGTGGTCGTCAATACTAGAAATCTGCAATTTGGTACAGGTATACATATTAATCATGCCAACAAAGTGGTCCAATAAAAACTGGAACTATTTTTTTTTCGGGTAGGTACCTCCCCAATTGGTGAAGCGGGGATGATTTTTTTTATTTGCTGTAATACTATAGTGTGGGATATCGTTGAATATAATAGGTCTCTTAAAAAGAATAAGATTCTTGAAATAAAGTTTTTTTCTAAAGTCATTATTTTCGGAGATGACCGCTCCAGAATAAAAAAAAATTGTGTCCCCCCCTCCCTCTAACTTTTCCGTGAACCGTGGGTCCAATAGATGCTCTTGTATCTTCTTTCGTTCTTACCAATCTATTTTTTATCATGTAAGTAGGTATTAAGCTACAGATAATAGCTTATAGCTAATAGCTTATAGCTAATAGCTTATAGCTAATAGCTTATAGCTATAGGGCAGCCATTCTCAAAATGTGCTCCGCAAAGCCCTGGGGCTCTGCAGAGCGTCCATATATAAGAGCTCCGAGGGGAGAAAATAGAAAGCTACGTAATAATTTAACAGTGACCAACTCAATACAACTTTTGACGTCGCTATTTAGCTGAGGTTAGGTACAAAAGGCACAGTTCAGATAGTCTTTTATTTGAGACTCCGTCATCAGAAATCAAAAAGGTTAGAGAACCACTGGTAATACGAATAATATCTTCGGTACGCACTACGCAGATTCTCAGTAAAGATCAAACTACATACTCAAATATCTCATATCGTCTAAAGAATCGAATCGAAGAATCGTCGTGGCTTTTTTGCACATATTCCAATTTATGTTGGATCCACTTGACCTTTGAATTTCACATTCGCCTCTGTTAACAAATGACTTGAGATCAAAGTCAGGGTTTAATGTAAATCAAACAGGATAATAACCGCAGGGCGTCCTTTGGTCCTACACAGAATACTTAATTTATGATCGATATAACGTCAGCAGATTAGGATAGATACACTTTACGTTAGGTACTTGGGCGGGTGATAAGTAAGTGCGGATAATTTTGCTATCAAGTTCCTAGTAGGAAAGCTTGCACATTTTAATTCTTTATTTACGTAGTAGATTGCATTTGCAGTATTTTGTCACATTATTTTCTGCGTTCATAGCTTTTGTTGTCAAAGCTTTCGAAGAGAAGTAATGAGAGCTAAATATTTTTTATGCAAAAAAATTTTACTCCTACGAGTCCTACGTAACAAAGGTCATCTATAGATGCCTTTTTAATTATTTTAATAATTCTTGTGTATTATTTTTATTATAACACCTTTATTCCAAACAAATATAATAGTATCATATTTACTTAGGTTACTTACCTATGTACCTAGTTAATTTATTTATTAATTAAATACTCCCCTGTTACTACTAAAGACATTAGGATTATACATAGAACACCTAACCTACATTTTCTTGTAAGGGATCGTAAATATCGTATCTTTGTGTTAGCAATATTTATAGGTAGGTACCTAAAAATGGAATGTAAGTAGGTATATACAGAATAAGTATAAGTGAGTACTAGTACTTAGGTACCTACCAATTTTCGTTACAAGTAGATAAGGTTTATAGGTTTTGGCTTTTGGTAGGTAACTGTGGTTACCAGCTGTCACTCTTATTTTACATAGAAATAAAGCTCAACCAAAATTTCAAAGCAAAAATGAGTAACTTATGTAGGTATAGGACAATTTTGTTCATCCTACCTGACCTGTAATTAGTATCAAGATTAAATAAACATGATCGCACCCTGTCTATGGGTCCCGGTGGCTGTTAACCATTGTGGGACCCGTATGCTTGTTTACCACCTATTTAAAGAAACGTATAATAATAATATCTCACGAAAACCATACTGTTATTTTGCTTCAAACACCGAGCGGCCCATTAGCTCAGTTGGTTAGAGCGTCGTGCTAATAACGCGAAGGTCGCGGGTTCGATCCCCTCATGGGCCATAATATTTTTACAATTCCGACCGAATTATTAGAACGTTTCAATAGTGTTTGGAGCGTACTTTTCTATAAATAATTTGTTTTTTACGCGCCCCAAATGTAAAGAGTCCATGGACATCGATCCTTACATCTACCTTTGTAAAATTATTCGTTATTCCACATTTTCTTTTTTCACCAAATTCAGAAAGTGTATCTTATATCGTACGAGCATTTTTTGTAATGTTGGCATAAAACTGGGTACACACGTATTATCATGGTACCTATACCATAATATTTACCTACATTAACTACCTGCATGCCTGCGTCTTGACTTGACTATTCTTTTGGTTCAGCGTAATCTTATCTGTAATGATATTACATCACTAATCTACAAAGGCACTTACATTATATACCTGAAGTCGAGTTCTGTAGGTACTTATATAATTTATATCTTGTATCTTGTGTTTATGTCTTGCTTGAGTAGGACATAGGAAAATCTTTAGCATCACTTATCTACATACCTGTCTAGGCTAAATATCTCCTGTACCTACTGAAACCTAACCCAAACCATAACTACACACTACACCATTCTTCAGTTGAAACTGGTTGAAAGTAAAAAAAGGTAAACAAACATGGCTGACTTTCCATAGCATTTGACGTCTTGGACACAATATCGTGAAACACGTTCGCTGATACATTTTAACTTTATTAGGTACTAATAAATCAATAATTTTAACAACAACAATTACGTGAACTCGAGGTTTAAGTGCGTGAATTGCGTGATTATGAAGTATTGCGAGTTTGCAGGTTTGTTTACCTTTTTTACTTTCAGCTGACGAATGTTAGGTATATCTCATTTACCATTACTTACTCCGCGTCGTGAGTAAACGTTAACATCTTCGTAATTTTTTTACTGTGTCCGTATTGACTGTGAGCGCAAAACTAACAATAACATAGTTTTATACACTGATCATAATGATTGATAACACGGAAGACTCATGGTAAGGCCACTAATCCAGCACGTTCCTCACCCCGACACTTCGTCGGCGCCGGCGTATAAAAGGTGAATTACTTATTTATTTATTACCTACCCCATTTGTACGGTCTCTACAAATGGGAATAACCGATATAGGTATCTTTCTGCGCTCTGTATTGAGGATGTTTATTATCCATTATCAATTTCGTTTGTAATAATGTTCGATAGGTATGTTCACGCCAAATACCCAGTGTTGCTGATCTTTATGGGTTATTATTTATTATAGGTGTAGATAAGTAGGTACATACGTGTATATTTATAAGTAATATACCTATTAATTACCTACGTTAATAAAGTAGGTACAAATTACTATAAATCGATATATCTTGATCTTTTCATTTTTTCATATCAATACAGATATTAGGCGCTATAATGATTTTGATAGGGAGTTGAAATTATGTTTTCATCACACTTTCTTTTTAAATCTTGATTGCATGCGACGAAAGGAGTTCTAAAAAGGATAAAGATGGGCAAGACGAGGAAAATGCATATTCGTAGCTCGTGTCGATTTAAAACACTTCCCTTCAGTCTTGTTTTAATTTATCACCACGCGTTTCGAACTTCATTTTTTTCGCACCTGTATTGTACCATCTTCGCAAAGGAGCATGGTATCAGATAGTTGCCGCCGCCCTGACTTACCGTCAGAAAATGTATCCTGTTTTATGTTTATTTATAGTTTCTAGACCTAGCTTGATTAATTATTAAACGTCTTATTGGGTATTAGATAGTAATTTATTTATGCGTTGTCTTGTCAGCGACATAAAGTGTAATGATGTTTATTTATAAACGTTAAAAAACCTCCATCTCCATCCATCAATTGATAATCGTCTTCTTGTACTTGTTTATCACTTTTACATTTGCATTTGGGCCATTTGGTAGACAGAGCCAAAATAGTACATTACTACCGAGGCCGGGAAGTGACTGGTTGCCGGCCGAATATATGTAGACGGCCGAGCGAAGCGAGGCCGGATAGTATTCGGACGGCAACCCGTCACTTCATGGCCGAGGTATGTATAATGCTTTTCTCAAACATGCAATGAAATGAAACAAAAAAATGTATCTTCTTTCTAAGAAATTATAAGTCAACTACATAACATAACTAAGTCTTTGAAACAACAAAAGTCAAATACGACACCGACACCTCATTTTTTTAAAGATTGACCTTTTTGAAAGTTGCAAATTTTTAATTTAAAAAAGCGTTATTAGACGACGCGGTCGGTTGGGTCCAATTAATCGCATGCAGTGATTGGGGCCGACGGATCGCGCCGTATAATACTGCTTTTTAAATATTATTTTGAGTAGTTATTGTACATTTATTTTAAATTATACATATAATTTAAATACCTAATTATAACTGCAAAAAATTGCCAATCATTTTTTTTTATACTAATATTACTTAGAGATAATTATTGGCTAAAAGCCAAGATGCCAGGTCACAACCCTATGTCAAATGAAAATTAAAAAAGAGGTACTTGCCGGCCTAGGCCGGCAACGAGGTCCTTCCCGGCCACTTTTTAGGCACGTAACTACAACATTTCATTGCATGTTTGAGAAAAAATATATTCACAAATAGTTTACGCGTTTGTGAATAAGGGCTTAAAGTATCGAATACTGTTTCAGCGGACACTCTGCAAGAGGTAGAGCTGCCGGTGATCTCGACGGCGGAGTGCCGGCGGCGAACCGCCGCGCTGCCGCTGTACCGCGTCACCGACGACATGTTCTGCGCCGGCTACGAGCGCGGCGGCCGCGACGCCTGCCTCGGGGACTCGGGCGGCCCCCTCATGTGCCAGGTAGTGTTGTGTAGCGGACACAGGAGCTGCGCTGTACCGCGTCACCGACGACATGTTCTGCGCCGGCTACGAGCGCGGCGGCCGCGATGCCTGCCTCGGGGACTCGGGCGGCCCGCTCATGTGCCAGGTAGTGTTGTGTAGCGGACACAGGAGCTGCGCTGTACCGCGTCACCGACGACATGTTCTGTGCCGGCTACGAGCGCGGCGGCCGCGACGCCTGCCTCGGGGACTCGGGCGGCCCGCTCATGTGCCAGGTAGTGTTGTGTAGCGGACACAGGAGCTGCGCTGTACCGCGTCACCGACGACATGTTCTGCGCCGGCTACGAGCGCGGCGGCCGCGACGCCTGCCTCGGGGACTCGGGCGGCCCGCTCATGTGCCAGGTAGTGTTGTGAAGCGGACACAGGAGCTGCGCTGTACCGCGTCACCGACGACATGTTCTGTGCCGGCTACGAGCGCGGCGGCCGCGACGCCTGCCTCGGGGACTCGGGCGGCCCGCTCATGTGCCAGGTAGTGTTGTGTAGCGGACACAGGAGCTGCGCTGTACCGCGTCACCGACGACATGTTCTGTGCCGGCTACGAGCGCGGCGGCCGCGACGCCTGCCTCGGGGACTCGGGCGGCCCGCTCATGTGCCAGGTAGTGTTGTGTAGCGGACACAGGAGCTGCGTTGTACCGCGTCACCGACGACATGTTCTGTGCCGGCTACGAGCGCGGCGGCCGCGACGCCTGCCTCGGGGACTCGGGCGGCCCGCTCATGTGCCAGGTAGTGTTGTGTAGCGGACACAGGAGCTGTGTTGTACCGCGTCACCGACGACATGTTCTGTGCCGGCTACGAGCGCGGCGGCCGCGACGCCTGCCTCGGGGACTCGGGCGGCCCGCTCATGTGCCAGGTAGTGTTGTGTAGCGGACACAGGAGCTGCGCTGTACCGCGTCACCGACGACATGTTCTGTGCCGGCTACGAGCGCGGCGGCCGCGACGCCTGCCTCGGGGACTCGGGCGGCCCGCTCATGTGCCAGGTAGTGTTGTGTAGCGGACACAGGAGCTGCCCTGGGTGCTTAGACAAGTTGCCAATCGCTAACGCTTAATCGTCAATCGTGAACGAAAGGCTGCTACCTGTCTTTGTCGCACTGACATGAACGAGTAACAGAGAGGGAAAACTACGATACGCTAGTAAGCGCAAGCGATTGGCAACTTGGCTAAGCATCCTGTACCGCGTCACCGATGACATGTTCTGCGGCGCTACCACGATCTACTAATGCGATTCAGTTCAGGACCATGAATCGTGATATGTCAGTTCCATAGAACTGTTAAAAACTGAAAGGCCGAACCTAAACTGAATAGCATTTAAGAGGTTATGGTAGTCCCCCTGATTTGTTACCCGGACTCATGAATTGTAGGAGTAGCGTTTGGTCTCTGCACGTTGCCGTTATCATGCACACGGTTATGATTATTTTCGCTGCTATTCTCATTCATTCATGGATCTTCCCCCTCTTTCGCCGCATAGTCGTATCGAACCTATTCATAAATAGTGTGCTGCATTTTATGATAATGCGTATCCTGGAAATCTGTTTATTACAGAATACCTATTAAAATGTGCTAATCTTTTCATTTAAATTAAAATAGCCCCGAAACATTCTATTGTCAAGCAAGTTTATTTCCTGCTACGAGGATAAAGTCCTCGCCGACTAATTTGCCAGATGCTCCCAAAAAAGTAAACAAAGTCGCAGAACGCATTACTTACAGCCAATGACCCGATTGAGCGTTTGCGAGCCGTAAACTTTATAATAAGGAAAACCAAATACCAATTTTCTCCTCGCGAGGAGAGAGTTCTTGATAACATGTAATGACAAAACAAACTTATTTATCTACACAAATATCGTTAAGTGCTCTAAACGCGTTCAGAAACAATAGACAATGACTAGCATTACCCACCATCAGAACTTGGCACATACATAAAGTTAACATTATATACGATTTTTCCGGAGGTTATGAGTTTTAAATTTGGAACAGCTGTCAGATTCAAGTGAGGTGTCTATTCTGGTATCTATAGATATTCAGCCAGTCATCGATACAAAAAGTTAATTCAGTATGTTTTTCAGTTACAATCGGACGATATTTTCATATCGAGTGACACCAGATTAGGGACATCACTCGATTGTCTATGATTTAAAAAAAAATACAGAGATTCAAATCTGCTGCCATTCCGAGCAGCTGCCTTTTGTTTGTTGGCTTACTACTACAAGTGAACAATGAGGGTTTTCGATAATTTTTCTACCACCAGGGCGGCGCTTCGTACGCACCTGGTCTCGACAGCTGTCAGATTCATACTATTCATAGGCACCTGGGCCTAAAATATTGAAATTCTATTTTATTTGGAAGAGAATTGATTTTGTAATGGATTACGACTAATACATGGTCGTCGAACTGAAGATTGAACTCTAAAACAGGCGCTCAAAGTCACTGGTATTAAAAATAATTACTATAACTTTGTTAGTTTCATGAGAATTGACTTGGAACTATTTTATTTATTTATTTTAGGTAACAATATGCCTAAAGTAATGGTTTTCAGAATAAATAAACCTAATAAATATGTTGAAAATTAAATGCGCGTTTTTATTTTGACAGTTCGTTAAAGGGTCGGCTCAGTGCTGCCATCTCACCTCCCCATAGCGGCAGAAAAAGTATCAAAAACCCTCATTGTGAAAAAAATTGAATACTTTGTGATAATACTGATAATTACTTGATAATGAGTGGCAGTGACTCGGATAACGATATGAGCACTCTGCCGGACATATTCAATGCAGCTATGACCGCAACTAACAACCTGTTGCCGCAAAAGTAGAGAGCCAAGTATGAAAAAGCTTTGTTTCTGAACGCATCTTAGAGCACTTATGATATACGTAATCAGGCATTACAACACTCGTGTGATGCTATTATGAAACTCACCTTCGGTTCGTTTCATAAACCCACACTCGAGTTGTAATGCCCCTCATTACGTACGGTTGCATAAACTACTATTATTTCTTACCTAACTCTTGTTAATTACCAAAATGGATAAGTACTTGATAAAGCCGTTAACGATACCTCACTAGTAGACATTCCCTGTTTTGCTTGTTTATCGTATACACATACAGTGTGCAAGGACAGTCGAGGACATAAATATATATGCAATTTTAGACCTTACGCTCCAGACAGTAAACAAACGTATTTATGCCATTAACCGTACCTAGCTATGGAGGTGAGATTTGATGTGTATTAATCATATTTCAGGAAGCGGACAACAAGTGGTATATCTACGGAGTGACGAGCAACGGCTACGGCTGCGCGCGCGCCAACCGGCCCGGCGTCTACACCAAGGTGTCCAACTACATCGACTGGATCGACAGCGTCATCGCCACACACTCGCTCAACTCCACAACCGAGCCTGACTCTGAAGACTTCTACTACGACTTAGAAGCTTCCGAGAACAGGAGATCATTAAAGTTAGACACGTGTAGAGGGCACCGCTGCCCGCTGGGCGAGTGCCTACCGCCCTCTAGCGTATGTAACGGGTTTCTCGAATGTTCGGACGGCAG
The DNA here is from genome assembly GCA_025490895.1 of Thaumatotibia leucotreta. Classification (NCBI taxonomy): domain Eukaryota; kingdom Metazoa; phylum Arthropoda; class Insecta; order Lepidoptera; family Tortricidae; genus Thaumatotibia; species Thaumatotibia leucotreta. Next base: position 29,875 of record JALPQI010006174.1, read on the forward strand.
CGACGAGTGGCAGTGCGCTAAGAGTAGATCCAACTCCAGCGCACCTGACCCCGATTGACAGTTACATACCCTTTAGCTACTTATAAGCCAGTACTATGTAGTTACTTTCTTAATTGCGACTGATATGTTAATTAGATGTACTTAACGTAGTGTACGTTTTAAAATGTCAATTAGGTTTAAATTGTAAAGATCCGATATGTTTCGACTATGTTCAGTCCGTTTCCGTCCCTCTGCTGATATCTTTTACTATGCCATATTTATTTAGAACGTGGGTACGCTTTGTAAATATAGATATTAGTATTATTTTGTACCCGAACTGTTGTTTTGTTAACCACTTCGTGACAACTTGAATTTAAAATTATTTATTTAAAATTCATGGATGACCTTTTCCGTTTGAATCATGATGTCGAATAACATTCGAATGGACGATGTGAGCCATGGTTGAAATAAAATTCTATTGATTGAACTCACTAATGTTTTTGTTTTATTTGGTGTGGATGGGTATGCTAATAATTTAAGAAACAAACACACATTTCCTTAAAACTTAGTTTAATCTCTCGACAAATAAATTAACAAAATGCAAACTTGTAATACAAATTATCATTATTCATATGTTCAAAACGATGGCATTATCAATAGTTGTATTCTTATTAGCAATGTCACATTTATAATAAAACGGAATAGAATTATACTGATTCATTATTGCCTAAATTTAATATAATACTTCAAAGAAATTATAAATTACAATATGAATACCAATAAATTATAATCGTCTCAAATTAGACATCTTAAAAAGTTCGAGAGAACTCGATTAATAAGTAAATTTTAGCATTTTGCGAGTCAAAAAATCGGGGTTATAGAATCACTGCTCGTGATAGCAAAAGTCGAGACCAATAAAAGCATTCTTAACTCCAAACTCGATACAGTCACACGTCTTACCTAACTTAACTAAATCCCGTACCGAGCGGTACTCCCTCGCCTTACACATGACTGATTTTTTATAAGGTTTAAAAAAAAATAGCAAGGAACATCATCCTGATACATCTCAAAAGGCCAGTAAATACTTGAGTTACAATCATTGCTACGTCACGTAAGATATACATTTAAATACTAGGAAATGAAAGGAGTGGATTCACATTGGCAAAATCAGATAGGAGACGTTAAGTACCCGAGAACATTTTGTGCTTTGGGAACGATTTCACTAACGCTAGTGTGTTAGAAGATACTAGATCGTGCAACGTAATTATTATAGTGAACAAATTGAACGGGTAGCTCGTAAACCCGTAGCGCACTGATCGTGTATAGTAATCAGACCCCGCAATCGTTAAGAAATCTTATCCATGGTAATACTCGGTACTCGGAACAGAGCAACAAACCGATACGAAGCCCAATCTGTCATCTAAAGTTGATTATTTATTCCGAACACTAAAGTTACAGTTCGATTGCACAATTTGGCTAAAATTTTGGCCTAAAGTAGCTGTTAATATTATATTAATATATGACAATTGGAATTGCGTCAGATCCTAATCTGACGCAATTCCAATTGTCATATATTAATATAATTCTATCCTAATAGATGAAGCTGTTGCTTTAACCTTTTTGACGCCACGTCAAATACAAAAGCTGTCCCTCACACGCCACGTCAACAAAATGTCAAAATTGAAATTGAATTTTACGTACATGCGTGTAGGTCTATATTGCTCTGTGGACCAAGACTTATATATCGGTCTTTGGCCTAGAACCTGCGGTGCCAATATATCAGTCGTTGGCGTCCAAAAGGTTAATCTTCGGGTTAAAAGGAATCAACATTAGTCTCAAGTGCGGGGTCTGAGAATGTTCCCGGGCGCTCGGGTGCGACTTAGCCCTTGCTCTCGACGGGCGTGGTGGACAGCCCGCCGCTTTTGGTCACCGTCGTCTTGAACTGCTCGGGCACTGGCCACTCCGTCTGCAATTACACATTCATTAGTTTACAGTACTTAACGTTAGTCTGTTCGGAAACTAGGCAAGTGAGATATAAGGGCCTGCCAGACGCCTTCACTTAGTGCACAGCATCTTGAGAGAACGAGGTAATGTGGTGGTCAAGCACTTTTCAGATGAGAATTATTACTGCGTCAAATATAAATCTTGATGAGAGTTTATGCACCATGTGTCATAAACACGAGGATTTATTTGGAAGTACATCTACTTAGTATAAACATTTGGAAAAGTAGGACGCATAACTTTTAGGGTTCCGTAGCAGAGTTGGGCAAAAAGTAATATGATTATTTCTATAAATTACATTTGTATGTGTACTTTGTAATAAATGTTACAAAGTACACATACAAAAGTAATCTGAAGGAGCAATCATATTACTTTTTGCCCAACTCTGTTCCGTAGCCAAAATGGCAAAAACGGAACCCTTATAGTTTCGCCATGTCTGTCTGTCCGTCTTTCCGCAGCATAGCATGCCAACAAAGTGGTACAATAAAAACTAGATTTTTTTTTTGTTCGGGTATTTGCTGTAATCCTATAACGTGGGGTATCATTGAATAGGTCTCTTAAAAATAATAAGGGTCTCAAAAGATATTTTTTTCTTACGTCAATATATTCTGAGATAATCGGTCAAGAAGAAGAAAAAATTATGTCTTAACTTTTGATCCGTAGGTCCAATAAATATTTAAAAAATCATGAATAGTGGGCTTATAGAATATTTTAGAATAAAACTTTTCGAACATAATCGGCCCAGCTGTTTTTGAATAACTACGGAACCCTACACTGAGCATGGCTCGACATGCTATGGCCGGTTTTTTTTTTACTTTTACAGTACCGAATATATCCCAGATCACCACTGTTTACAATCGAGACTCTATGCGCATGGCTCCACATTCAAATTAGTTTTATAACAAAACCCTAATTTTATAAGCGTTGACGTCACTATTAGCCTATTTCTAACGCGAACTCATGAGCTGTTACGTCAGTCGCGTGAAACTGCTATATAATATAACAATTACTTATAGTTTATACGAAAGTTTTAAAACGTTTCCAGTAAGTAAACCAGCGGGGGCGCTGGGACACTTAATTTATCTCCTAGTAATAACCACAGTCTGGGAAGATGTATCCCTATGGCCACGTATGTCTCAATTTCATAACTTGATATCATAGAAAATGCTAAAAGAACCTCATTAATCTTATGATTATAATAATGACAAGTGTTCGAAGGACAAGTTTTAACCTCCTGCCGTCCAGACAATAAAAACGGCCAGTTAATTTTGAATCAATAGTGCAGGAAATGGAATAGGATTTCATTTGTTTGAGGAGACCTTTTAATAGGTCTCTGGGCGGCAGGAGGTCAAGTGGTTGCAAATACGTACATAGTCGCCATTGCCCTTGGGCACCAGCACGTTCATCTCGGAGGATTTGGAGCTGACGATCTCGACGTCGAGCGCCTCGCTGGACAGGTAGATCTGGCAGCCGTCAGTCTTGTCCACGGAGATGGTCGGCACCTTGCCCAGTACCTGCCGATCGAACAAGTATTAATAGCTGCTGTGTTGCAATTTTACAGTTGCCATAAAACTGTGCGAAATTAGAATTGTCAATGGGACTTGCTAGACTATAATTATTATTTATTAATTACCTCTTGTAACGGAGGTACCAAACAACCCGACAAGGAATATAATTTATGAAAGTTTGGATACGCACTTTCGTGTGTATTAGGATAGAAAAACCTTATGATTCTGAGTAGAAACAATACAAACAATTCAAAGCCATATCCAAAATGCAAGTTCGGGGTAAAACCTAAGTACGAAAATATCAGTAAAAGTATCTGAATTACGAAAAAAATATGAAGCAACAGGCGAGGCGTTAATAATAAACAACTTGAAAACTTTTGTCGAAACTTTTCAGATGCTCATGACACTTAACTTAATTAATAATTCAAAGATAGAACTTCGCACAGAAGTCGTGACTTGACAGCGTCATGTCATTGTTATCCATTTAAAGTTTCTGACAATATTGTTTACATTTGTATATTCTCACATTCACACACAATTTATATACATCATGGATAAGAAACGAAGTAAAGTGATGGTAATCACGACACGCATAGCAATAATGGTGATGTCGTTGTTGCTTGCGTTATATACCAGCGGGTTGTTCAACGACAGGCGGGCGTGGGACCTGCCGGTCAAACTCTCCAACGATAACTACTGGGACTACGTTTCGAATCACTACGGAATACCATTTTTACAGTTTTGTATTACATCACTCTACAGGTTATACATCAAGTTTACTGTTTTTAACGTGGTAAGTTTCGGATTTATTGTCATATAGGACAGTATTTTCAGTTAATACAAACGTACCTATTGTTTTCAGTTAGTGTTTAGCATGAAATATTTACCATCTGGAATCTATCTGTACAAGTTTGTAACTAGTGTTTATCGCACTTCAAGAGAATGCTTGAAGATAAAGCAAATGGAATTGGAAGACTTAGTGTTAGAGGTACGAATTTCCGTAACGAGGTATGTTAACAAACGTTAAGTGCTGCGTCGTGTGACGCCAAGTTCGTAAGTTATATCAACATTGATCTCCTAAACGAAGTAACTTCTCGGGAACGTAACTTGTCTGAATGCAAAAGTTGTCAATAGGTAAGTACCTACAAAATTTCCATGAAAGTCAAGTTTATTATTTAAGTATTTACGTGAAGTTATTTTCAATAAAAAAGTGTTGAACTGTAGTATTTACGAGCTTTATTTATTATACACACATTGGAGTTTGTAAGTTGCCAACAAAATTCTATTGAGTCGCAATTCTCTAGTCATTATGGTAATACGTTTCTGTAATAAGTAATAGTAGTTTATTACTACATATAATAAGATTTTTACAAATTTTGAATGACCTAGCAGTCGATGATTATGGACAGTAACTAGCCGCCTAACCCGAGATTATTCAAGTGGGGCTTAGTCGAACGAGCCTAAACATGACAGATTTATCTGACATATTTGCCATATTACCCCCCTTCCTCTCCAGCATCAGATCAGTTCACTGGTGTCATAACATTGTCTCCGATTTACGCACCCGTACCAAAATTCAAGTTAATCCGACCACTAATCTTTTGACAGCCAAGAGGCGATATGTTGTGACACTGACGCCAGGCAATCGTAATTTATAAGCGAAAGTGAACTTAACGGCGTAAGTTCCAACTGTATTGTAGCTGAGTGCCACCATTGGCGTCGTACGTTTCCGTCTATGCCCGGCTGTGGCGGTCAAAAGTAGGTAGAATTAAACTTGTACGATTTGAGGCAGAAACAAACTTTAACATCACCACAGCGCAAGTTAAGCTTGTAAAAACGATTCAGGCTCATTTACAAAACCGACAATAGATCGCCATGGTGAAGACGAAGCACTGCGTCCGCGAGACAGAGTGCACGGAGCTGATGGCGGCGCAGGCGCGCGAGGCGGCGCGGCTGCGCGACATGCGCGCGCGCGTGTCGGCGCTGCTCGGGGGCGACGACGCGCTGCGTGCCATGTTCGACTCCTTCGCCGGCGAGAAACACTGCGCCTTGGATCACACCACGCAAGACCTCAACTTAAGTAATTACTATATTAAAGATATTGTATAGGTATACCCGAAAAATTTCACCGATGGTCGAGATTTAGGTATCATGTCAGCGCTGCTCGGTGGCGACGACGCGCTGCGCGCTATGTTCGACTCCTTCGCCGGCGAGAAACACTGCGCCTTGGATCACACCACACAAGACCTCAACTTAAGTAATTACTATGCTAAGGATATTGTATAGGTACGCGCGCGCGCGTGTCAGCGCTGTTCGGTGGCAACGACGCGCTGCGCGCCATTTTCGACTCGTTCGCCGGCGAGAAACACTGCGCCTTGGATCACACCACGCAAGACCTCAACTTAAGTAATTACTATGATAAGGATATTGTACACAACCATTTTGTGACACAATTTTTTTTTCCTTTTTTATATTCGTGTTTCGTTTGTATTTAATGTGTATATTATGTTGTGTCACAAATAAATGTTTTTTCTTTCTTGTATACCTAGGTATACCCGAAAAATTTCACCGATGGCTGAGATTTAGGTATCAGAGTTCAAATCCCACCTAGGACATTGGAGAACTTGGTTCTTTTCTTCTTCGGTCTTCTTCTTTGGTCCTCACATTTAACATTTATTGTACACACTAGTGCAAAACACAAATCATAAAGTAATTTGATTTGTTTCATAAAAACTTTTTACGAAATGATTGTGTGACTTTGACAGACAATATCCAAAAACGACTATAACATTTGAACCTAGTACATTAGGTATGTAATAGCGACACAACCGCAGGACAAGCTTAACCTTTTCAACGCCACGTCAAATACAAGAGTCGTCACTCAGACGCCACGTCAACAATGTATCTAAATCTAAATTGAATTTGAACTTTACGCACGTGGGTGTAGATCTATATTGCTCTGCGGATGTTATTTTTTATATCAGTCTTTGGAATTGAACATTAGGAAATAGGTATATCTATTTTCTTTTAGATGTAAGATTATTTTTTCTCAGTATTTTCTCATAATTAAATTATATGTTTAGTGGAACTACTGGTACACGATCAGAATGGCATATCGGAAAAACTGAGCGAGAGCGTGGAAGACCCCAGAGAACTCGTTTCCGTCTCCGGAAAGAGCGAATATTCTTCTGTAAACGAAGCTGAAGTAGAGAAGGACTGCCAGATCAAGATCATTGAAGTCACGAATGTGTACAAAGTGGCATATCTCAAACACTACATTAAGCAGAAGCGAATCCGGCGAGCCAGTAGACACGCCATGCTTAAAAAAAGGGTTAGTGTTTCCATAATACGTAATGACTAGGCAAATGTAAAACAAGTTCAATAATCAGCTTCCGCAATGTTTTTGTAATAGCCGAAAATAAATGACGATTAAAAGAACCTACTGTGTAATTGTATCACTATTTTTCCGCATAATAAGTGAGTTCGTACTCTACTAGCCTTTCTCAGTACATTTCTGGACGTAGCCCTCTACTATAAACTGTGCGTACGGACTCGTTAGTAGGTAATGCCCATAAGCCATTCTGTGGCGATCGTAGTATGTGCACATCATCTCTGTTTATAAACGAAAATTTTTGAACACTTTAATCCCTTAGTCGCCTCTTACGATACCCATGAGAAGAGCAGTTGGGGCGATGACAAGCGTATTCTTCCTGCCGTCGCCACGCTTCTGGCAGGCGATACATCTTCAGCACAATTCAAGAATTTAGCTTTTTGACCGCCGTAAACTTTCCGTTGAGCGTGCGCTTGACGCCACCAATACAAACTTACACCACGCAGACCAGAACTTGTATTTAAATGAGACAAATGTTTAGATTACGAAAACCTAATCAAACCTTTGTCTTATTTATCAGACTCGGGCGAGATGAAATGGATATTGATTTGTTATATTTTAGATGGGGAACATCAAAAAGCTGTTAGAAAGCTGGCAAAAAGCCCTCAACACGGTAATGAAGGACCACCAATACATGCTGCGGCGGGAACGGGACGAGCTGTCGGAGGATGCCGCGTCGCGCCCGCCGGACTCCGACACCGATACGCCGGACGACTACACCGCCGACTGGGATTCTGGCCGTTATAAGAACTATTACCGGGTACGATTAAGAACCCCCTTATTCATAAAGTTAACAAGCCGCAAGTATTGTTTGTCCAGTTCGGTCTTATTAATGTCTATAGGACCGAAAGGGACAAACAATATGAAGCTGCTTGCTAAGTTAGGAGACGTTTATGAAATTATGAATAAGGAGCCCCATAGATCCCGGTGAATAAGTAAAACCGTAGGGACTGCAGCGAACAAAGGAAAGAGAAAATGTCGGGAATCTGTCAGTTTCACACTAAGGCAACTCGTTCCACTAAAAGCGAGTAAGCTATGACCTATCCTGTAATAGAAACTGTAGATAATCGGTCTCTTTTATTTACACGGGAGCGACTATCTTTTGTTCGTTTCTATCGCCGGTAGGTCATTGCTTACTCGCTGATGAAGACACTGCCATACACTTTCGATTAGTTTACAAGATAACCTGCCTCTCTAACGTATAGTCTACGGTCTTTATAGAGAATGTCTAAAACTATAACAGAAACTGTGATATCTGTATTCGATGTCCAGTTCTCGGCATCTAAGACATTGGATATGGTGCATAACAAATTTTTGTTCCAGGAGCCTGAAATAACGGAATGTTCAGAAGACTTCGAATGCCAGCACGAGTACAACGAAAACTATTTCGGAAATAGCTACGAGGTAAACCCATATTTAATTTAAATACCTAGTACTTACCTACTACTTGCCTTTGTTTATAAGGACTGCGTTGCATTTTTCTTCACACTTTTGATAAAAACATTTTTACCCCAACTCTTCCGGGTGTCGTAATATCGACTAAGGGATTGAAGTGCCACTGACCATTATTTAATAGAAGATTGATGATGGGCAGCAGCGTCATCATAGTGGATACATTACTGCGATCGCCAATCTGCTTCCTCAGAGTGGCGATTATGGGCATTTACCTTCTAATGCGTCTTTATAGACGCGCTGTATATGCGTATGCATAGTTAATAGGAGAGGCCTATGTCCAGCAGTGGATTGAGATAGGCTGATGATGTGATTTGTGTGTTATTATTAACCTTTTGGACGCCAACGACTGATATATTGGCACCGCAGGTTCAACGCCAAAGACCAATATACACGGTGGAATTTAATCGGTGAACAGGAACCAATTTTTCTAATTCAGTAATCGATGGCGGTCACGTTTATATAGTACTTAAGTGGAACCAAGTTTTGTTTTTAGCATAACAAATTTTTATGTTGAAATTAAACTTTAATTAAAATTTATTGTCACCCTACTAATGGTTTAGTCTGAAAAGTTTAATACCTCTTTTCAAACTATCAGCCATGCATCGCTCTTATTTTACATAGGAATAGAGTCTATCGCAAAAATTAAAGCATGTGAGTGGTTATTGCTCATTTATGTTTTAAGTTTCTATGGCTGATAGTTTGAAAAGAGGTATTAAACTTTTCAGACTAAACCATTAGTAGGGTGACAATAAATTTTAATTTCAACATAAAAAAAAAAATATGCTAAAAAAAAAACTTGGTTCACTTAAGCACTACATTAACGTGACCGCCATCGATTACTGAATTAGAAAAATGGGTTCCTGTTCACCGATTAAATTCCACCGTGTATAAGTCATGGTCAGTTGGTCACAGAGCAATATAAACTCATCTGCGTAAAATTCAAATTCAGTCCTGACGTGGATTCGAAAAGGTTAAAAAACTAACTCATTTCCAGGAGGTGGACTCGTCGGTATACGAAGAACTAGAGAGCAAATACGAATCGCATGCCCACGCGCAGTTGCCGCGCCTCATCGAGGAGACGAGCAGCCAGCTGTTTGCCTTGCAGGACGTCAAACTTGACCACAATGACTCTAACGACTTGATCGCGCTTTAATTTTTCTACCATTAACCTTTTAACCGCCATGGTCTGATATATCTGACAGTCAATGTCAAGCTCACCTCGCCCTTGTCTGATCAGACAAATGTCTGATTCGATTTTCTGCCCCCGTTAGCATAAACGCAGTAACTAATTTTAAAATGTTAATTTATACCAAACAATAATTCAGTTGGATAAAGTAAACAATTGATTGACACTTCAAAACTAGTTACTGCGTTTATGCTTACGGGGGCAGTTTTACTGTGTATAAATGAGTCTCGTTCATATCGCTCTCGCTCAATCTCGCTCTGATCGGCGTGGTGTAATTTTGTATTGATGGCGATACGGGCACGCTCAATGAAAAATTTACGGCGGTCAAAAGGCTAAATTCTTGAAAGATCCCTGGCGGTTAAAAGCTTAAAATTCTTTTTTGTATCCTTTTTTTTAACCGGGCGACACCAGCGCGTTCGCTAAGGGTACGTTGGCAGGTGTACTACTTAAGGGCTTCAAAATTAACCTTTACGATCTGTTTCGCATTCCCGGGATAAATATATCCGTCATATTAAATTGTCGCTATCATTTTCTTCAAGCAAATAAAAGAAAAGGACAGCTAATGTTTCAGATATATTTTATTCGGGCACCAATCACAGGCTATGTCTCATGACGTCTATTGTCTCTATAGCGGAGGTCGCCCGGCTATGCGATTTATGTTTGTCTTTGGATGACTGTGTGTAGATCATGATTTCTAATATATACCGCTTAAGCAACTACAACCAGTAATTTATTAAATAATTAATTGAAAATCGTTTACGCACATATAAAATCCAAGTAAGTTATTTTTATGTATGTACATTAAACTCAATTTGCTAACTAGCCTATCCGCAATAATTGGATTAAATTTCTTTTATGGTTAGGTCCAGGCATAATCGTAAAACTCGCCGTTAAATTGAATTTATGTTGTCTCTGGATAACAAGAAACTATGAGGTGTTTTTACGACGCGCGAAGTGAAAGTTTTAACACCACCAACTTTGCTTCTGCCATATGAAATTCCGACGAATGCTTAGTTTAACATGTTTTTTTAGAAGTGACGCTTTAGACGTCCGACGTTATCTTCTATCACCTAAGAATAAGCGAGGGCACATCATTAGTGTTGATAGCACTTGTGTTGTGGTCATAGCAACATCAGAACACTACCTGACCTCGCCGCGAAATAACTCATTAGCTTGAGTACACTCTGGGTACTAGAGTTCACTTGAGATCTTGTACTAGGTAGAACAGTTATAAAAGGTAGATAATTCAAAAAATAAATTACAGTTAGTAATATTTAACCCATTCAATGCCGAAGACGCGAATTCGCGTCCTATGTATGCGTAAACGTGATGCCGAGGACGCAAATTCGCGTCCTCGAGTTATTTCTTTTTTTTTGCTAGAAATCAACTGTACTTAAAAGCTGATACCAAAATGTTATTTTATTTATGGAGGATAATATTATACCGTCGCTGGTTTCTGGATTCAATGCATTTGTAATTTTCATAATTCTTTTCTCGGATGCCGAAGACGCGAATTCGCGTCCTGTGTATGCGTAAACAAGATGCCGAGGACGCGAATTAGCGTCCTTCAAGTGTGAAATAACCTAATGCCGCAGACGCGAATTCGCGTCCTTGAAGTGTGATAATATAACCTAATGCCGCGGACGCGAATTCGCGTCCATTGAAATGTTAACGTGATGCCGTGGACGCGAATTCGCGTCGTCGCGTAGAAGGCGGCGGCGCTGCGTGATAATTAAAAATATGGGGCGTCAGCAATGAATGGATACCAAAATGTTATTTTATTTATGGAGGATAATATTATACCGTCGCTGGTTTCTGGATTCAATGCATTTGTAATTTTCATAATTCTTATCTCGGATGCCGAAGACGCGAATTCGCGTCCTGTGTATGCGTAAACAAGATGCCGAGGACGCGAATTAGCGTCCTTCAAGTGTGAAATAACCTAATGCCGCAGACGCGAATTCGCGTCCTTGAAGTGTGATGATATAACCCAATGCCGCGGACGCGAATTCGCGTCCATTGAAATGTTAACGTGATGCCGTGGACGCGAATTCGCGTCGTCGCGTAGAAGGCGGCGGCGCTGCGTGATAATTAAAAATATGGGGCGTCAGCAATGAATGGGTTAAACAAAAAATAAACTTTTGTACGTTGAACGATTTACAACATAGAACTATCTCATCATATCAATTCACGCACATGTAGGAATAATAAAATTCTGTATTCATATTATCCTGAAATTCAGAGTACTTTTATTTTTAATACTACAACTACAGCAGATGTTTGTGACATTCCTATTAAAATTATGTTAAAATTTGCATTATTTAGCTCGTCAGTTGCATGCTGTTTTTGCTTACTTTTTAAATCAAAGTAATTTTAACACTAAAATAAATATTTGACGTATTTATTCTTTGTACGAGGTCAGCGGCAAACAAGCAGCATTGTCAGGTAAGCTGCTACCATGGTCCTAAGTCCTCCGTCTTCATTGAGGACTGACTACGAGGTCCACTACACAGGATCGCAACATATGAATAAGATCTCTTACTGTTTATAAGATCTAATTTAGTTGTTTGTTCATAATGTCTATAAGTCACCTTTAAATGAGGTTCTCGAACACGACGCTACTGGTACATGAGTGAAGCACTCCATTCATCCTACCACGCACGATTCGTTGCGGCGCGGTACTGCAGCAATAAATACTACACAACCTCATCTGCATCTGCACAGACTAGCAATTGACAAACTCTACGCTGGAGACGAGGCTCTCGAATACAACGCACTTGGTCCACAAGTCAAGTGGCAGTGTTTATTACCCCCCACCATCATTCGCTATACTGGAACCAACTCTAACCCTACACAATGTAGCCAATTAATAGTATCTCACCTGCATCTGCACCGACTGGCAGTTGACGAATTCGACGCTAGAGACGAGGTTGTCGAACACAACGCACTTAGTGCACGAGTCAAGCCGCACTCCGTTCATAACCCATCATTCGCTATACTGGAACCAACACAACACAAGTCCACAAAGTAGTCAACTAGCGACTAACCTGCATCTGCACAGAATGGCAGTTGACGAACTCGACGCTAGAGACGAGGTTGTCGAACACAACGCACTTGGTGCACGCCTCAGGCCGCACTCCGTTCATAACCCATTCGCTATACTGGAACCAACACAACACAAGTCCACAATGTAGTCAACAAGCGACTGACCTGCATCTGCACCGACTGGCAGTTGACGAACTCTACGCTGGTGACGAGGTTGTAGAACACCACGTACTTAGTGCACGACTCAAGCCACACTCCGTTCATCATTAGCGACTAACCTGCATCTGCACCGACTGGCAGTTGACGAACTCGACGCTAGAGACGAGGTTGTCGAACACAACGCACTTGGTGCACGCCTCAGGCCGCACTCCGTTCATAACCCATTTGCTATACTGGAACCAACACAACACAAGTCCCCAATGTAGTCAATAAGCGACTGACCTGCATCTGCACCGACTGGCAGTTGACGAACTCGACGCTAGATACGAGGTTGTCGAATACAACGCACTTGGTGCACGCCTCAGGCCGCACTCCGTTCATAACCCATCATTCGCTATACTGGAACCAACACAACACAAGTCCACAATGTATTCAACTAGCGACTGACCTGCATCTGCACCGACTGGCAGTTGACGAACTCGACGCTAGAGACGAGGTTGTCGAATACAACGCACTTGGTGCACGCCTCAGGCCGCACTCCGTTCATAACCCATTCGCTATACTGGAACCAACACAACACAAGTCCCCAATGTAGTCAATAAGCGACTAACCTGCATCTGCACCGACTGGCAGTTGACGAACTCGACGCTAGAGACGAGGTTGTCGAAGACAACGCACTTGGTGCACAAGTCAAGCCGCACTCCGTTCATCACCCCCTACCATCATTCGCTATAACTCTACACAATGTAGCCAATTAATAGTATCTCACCTGCATCTGCACCGACTGGCAGTTGACGAACTCGACGCTAGATACGAGGTTGTCGAATACAACGGCGCACTTGGTGCACGAGTCGAGCACCACGCCGTTCACTTTGCCGCGCACCGTGAGCGCTGAGTCGCGGCACCGGAACATGTACATCAGGCCGCACTCCGTTCATAACCCATTCGCTATACTGGAACCAACACAACACAAGTCCACAATGTAGTCAACTAGCGACTGACCTGCATCTGCACCGACTGGCAGTTGATGAATTCGACGCTAGGGACAAGGTTGTCGAACACAACGCACTTTGTGCACGCCTCAGGCCGCACTCCGTTCATAAACCATTCGCTATACTGGAACCAACACAACACAAGTCCACAATGTAGTCAACTAGCGACTAACCTGCATCTGCACCGACTGGCAGTTGACGAACTCGACGCTAGATACGAGGTTGTCGAACACAACGCACTTGGTGCACGCCTCAGGCCGCACTCCGTTCATAACCCATCATTCGCTATACTGGAACCAACACAACACAAGTCCACAAAGTAGTCAACTAGCGACTGACCTGCATCTGCACCGACTGGCAGTTGACGAACTCGACGCTAGAGACGAGGTTGTCGAACACAACGCACTTTGTGCACGCCTCAGGCCGCACTCCGTTCATAACCCATTCGCTATACTGGAACCAACACAACACAAGTCCACAATGTAGTCAACTAGCGACTAACCTGCATCTGCACCGACTGGCAGTTGACGAACTCGACGCTAGAGACGAGGTTGTCGAAGACGACGGCGCACTTGGTGCACGAGTCGAGCACCACGCCGTTCACTTTGCCGCGCACCGTGAGCGCTGAGTCGCGGCACCGGAACATGTACACCACGTTGTTCATTTCGGCGTTCTCGACCACCAGGTTGGGGTTGCCCTTTTGATATTCCTGAACAAAACAAAATCATTTTAGGAGCATTCCATGAAAACATCTACTTTTTGTCGCTTACGTGTCGCTATGGTAGCTACCCTAATAAAATATGCTAGCTGGTAGGAAACACTATCAATCTTAAAGCCTTGATATGTTATTGAAAAGTATTGAAAAGACAGTGTCGCTTACGACACGTTTTCATGGAATGCTCCTTTAAAACGTGATACACGCTCCCCCTAGTTATGAATATTAAAGAGGAATGTTGTATTTCAAATTATGTTGTGTATGTGAATCTTGTGCTGTTGTTTGGAATTCTAATAAGGAGACGCAAGAATATTGTAAATAACAACTAAGAATAAAGTTTTCCCTTTGAGGTCCTGAAGTGAGAGGCGCTAAAGAAGGTTGGGTTGTGATGATGATTCAATACAGTTACGGGAACAGAAAAAAAATGTTTTTTAATTTGCGAGTCAATGTAATTTTGCATGTAACACATTGTTTGTAGTGAGCACTTCAAGCTGACATGGTATTGAGATCACATGCCGATTGGTAATGCCACATGATTATTTCCTTTCCCTGAAATGACTGAATCGCAAAGGCGACACAATTTTGGAAGGAAAGGGGTTAATTGTATTTTAACATACACTGTGGTTCAATAAATTGCTTATCCAAATTTATGTAGTCGATCGTATTTCACAGATAATAATGATCTGTGAATTACGATCGCCTCACAATAGCGAAAAATCGAGGCCAGCTCACAATAGCGTTCCAGTACTAATTTTGAATTGGAGCGAGACTGCATATATTATTGTGGTGCGTTCACGTTTACCGCTTACTCAAATACATATTCACAATCGTATGCGACTTTTTAAAATATTCCATGAGTATCAAGAAAACAACAAGACCTAGGCTCTTCGAAACATCGCGCGTAGTGAATAAATACACGGAGTTTAACCGTTAATTATATTTATAGTTATTATGTCTCACGAAACTTGAAATCCAAAACAACAAGTATCATAAAACATATATATTTTTTAAGACTAGATTAATTATGATACTTCTTCCGGAAATCCTAAAAAAATTACCAACATTTAATTGTAGTAAAATTTACTATGTTTTTACTTCTAACATTACAGTGAATAAAATTTGCAGACTGCAAAACATCTAGCAACAGACTGGAAATATTGCCTTGAAGGGCGCTGGGCCCTGCCACAGCGACGGGTTCCTGTGTGGAGGGTACTCACAATGAGCCACTTCTTGCCGTCGCGTGTGAACACGGGCGGCTTGTCCACGGCGCCGGCGCCGGGCGTGGGCAGCGCCTTGCTGGGCGCGTGCGACGCCGCCTTGAAGGGCGCCGGGCCCTGCCGCAGCGACGGGTTCCTGTGTGGAGGGTACTCACAATGAGCCACTTCTTGCCGTCGCGCGCGAACACGGGCGGCTTGTCGACGGCGCCGGCGCCGGGCGTGGGCAGCGCCTTGCTGGGCGCGTGCGACGCCGCCTTGAAGGGCGCCGGGCCCTGCCGCAGCGACGGGTTCCTGTGTGGAGGGTACTCACAATGAGCCACTTCTTGCCGTCGCGTGTGAACACGGGCGGCTTGTCGACGGCGCCGGCGCCGGGCGTGGGCAGCGCCTTGCTGGGCGCGTGCGACGCCGCCTTGAAGGGCGCTGGGCGCTGCCGCAGCGACGGGTTCCTGTGTGGAGGGTACTCACAATGAGCCACTTCTTGCCGTCGCGCGCGAACACGGGCGGCTTGTCGACGGCGCCGGCGCCGGGCGTGGGCTGCGCCTTGCTGGGCGCGTGCGACGCCGCCTTGAAGGGCGCTGGGCGCTGCCGCAGCGACGGGTTCCTGTGTGGAGGGTACTCACAATGAGCCACTTCTTGCCGTCGCGTGTGAACACGGGCGGCTTGTCGACGGCGCCGGCGCCGGGCGTGGGCAGCGCCTTGCTGGGCGCGTGCGACGCCGCCTTGAAGGGCGCTGGGCCCTGCCGCAGTGACGGGTTCTTGTGCGTCTGCATGTCCGACGTCACTTTGCGAAGACCTGAGCAAAACATTTTTCTCAATAATTGACTTTTCTGATTGAACATTAGGGTCTGTTAAAAACATTGCGGTGTCGACTCCGTGTCAAAAAACATGCTAAATCTTATTCGACTTTTTCGATTTTTCCGTTCCGCAACACAATGAATACGGATATTTTTTTGGAGCTTGATTGCTAAAAATTGTGTAAAAAAATGTCACTAAAACTTTATAAACCAGACAAATTTAAGTCAGTATGTGACATCTTGAAATGGTCCAAGATACCTCGTAAATTTTACTATTTTTTTAATAGTTCACTGGTGCACATTCTTTTCAAGTCTTCCGTTAGTTGGTATGAACAGACTATGAAGGTTCAAAAATACGAAGAAATAATTACATAAATGACAGACAGGCCCTTTGTATCGTTTTTAGCCCGGACCTTTATTATAGACAATAACAAACATCTTGAGAGGACCCAATCAACGAAATCTGAAGACAGATTTTTCCTCGTGGAATTTCGTAGTTACTAGAAAAAAATATCAATACTCGTACATAATACACTTAACGTTGCTCAGATACAAGAATCTATTTTTAAACTGCGAACGCGTACGTAATCAATGAAGCGGGAAAAGCGATCAAAGACTGATTCCGGGCATTCTTACTGGTGCTCCCTCAACTAAGTATAAGAACTTAATAACACACACGCCCTATTTGCCAAGACAATCCGTGGAGTTGTTCAATAACAGGGAAAAGTAAGTTCGCTTTGATGTAACAAACTCTCAGATAATACTGGCAGTCTGGTGCCCACAATCTTGAGCATGTACCACTTAGTGAATTAGGAATCCGCAACACAGCATTTCATGTCGTATATTATGCATGTTTACTTACGTCGTATTTGTTCGACTTAGACTTTAATGGGTGAGAAATTACTTTAGAGACTGAGCATTTGAGCAAAGTGTAAAATTGTTAGCAATTTGAAACCGTACCGGAGAGCGCGTTAGTTTGTATCATGGATGCATTTTCTGTTTAATTTTGCGTTGCTACAAAGCGCTGGCGTTTCAGTGACAATCAAATGTTACACTCTGCTGGCTGTTAATTATCATACTGCAGTCGAGTCACGTTATTCAGAATTGAAATAAATGCGAGTCTGAAATGTGTGTGCCCAAATACATTACGTAGATATACAGACGCCAATGGCGACTCGCCATCAATGCCATCATACACACGGGAGCGAACAAGGTGGCCATAAATATCTGAACACGACTCTATTGCCACCTATTTCTGATGGTGGTTGCAATAAAAGTAATTTAAGTGTAATTATGTAGGTATATAGTGACAGGTTCATTATTAAATTGGTCAATCACTTATTTTGTTATTCTATCACATCACCCAGAGGATAACAGTTCAATAGCTCGATAGAAGAAAGGATCCTCTAAGTAAGCTCTACTATCATTATTATTGGATGATCCACCTTGGAAGGGTCACATAACTGTCAAAAATTCAAAGTTTTGTCAATTTTAATGCTAATTTGAGTGACAAAAAAAATTGACTCAAATATTTATTTTATTTGGGGACGTTTTTCTTCTTCTACACAATTATCGATATCGATACAATATTTTTCTCTCTTGCTTAGTGTTTTGTTTAAAAAAATCCGGGCTCTGTATATTAATCCGGGCTCTAGGTAACAGGGAGTCATCTATTATGTGTTAATTTGTATGTTTTGCTTAATTATGTTGTTACCTTGTGATACTATGTATTAATTATAAATTAATACTTATATTTAATTCCACAGTGCATTGGTACTACTGTAATGCTGTGTAATTTTTTGAATAAATAAAAAAAAAGTGACACAATGTCCTAAGAAAAATGTCCTTCAACGCTCGACGATACAAAAGGTTACATATAGTTGACAAGTAAGGAATACTGACTGCTAGTGATGTTCTCGCCCTGGTTGATCTCGGCGAAGAGGGCGCTGCGGTCGTCGACGGAAAGGTTGGAGAAGTCAGCGGCCGGCAGCACGGGCGGCGGCGGGGGCATGCCGCCGGGGGGCGGGGGCGGAGCACCCGCACCTTTTCCTGCCACAAAACAGTCCAGTAAATGTGTGATACCTTTTTAACACTTTGACTGTCCGTGCATTACATATAATACACAATAAAACTGCCTCAATAAGTTCATGTGACGTCAGAAATGATCAGCTCGGAACATGCGTGCATTATATGTAATGCACGGACGCTACCAGCGGACTTGTCAGAGAAAGCGAGGGACATTTAAAATGTTAACCTTTATTGTCATAGTGACAAGGGCGAAAAAGGTAAGGTTCAGAGTTCAGACGTCAGAAATGCTTGGATAATGATTTAGGAAGGGAATCTTGATATGATGCAAATAATGGTCATTTTATGTGACTTCCGAAATTACCCGACTGCAACTTACGTGAATCCATTTTATTGACTATAACATTGTGCATCTAGGAGGTACGTACATTACATACGGTAGAGCTAACGAGTGCCTGTTAGAAGCCCGTCTCTCAAGCTTTTAATGACTCGAGTTTGTAATCTGAATGAATGTGCACTCTAGCGCCATGACAATAGACCTTGCTGCTTAGCCAAGTTGCCAATCGCTAACGCTTAGTAACGTATCGTAGTTTTCCCTCTCTGTCACTCTTTCATATTAGTGCGACGAAGACAGTTAGCTGCCTTTCATTTACGATTGACGATTAAGCGTTAGCGATTGGCAACTTGTCTAAGCACCCTGCTCAGATATTTTTGAGTATCCTGGGCGCTCCGATATGTCTGATGGCGACTGTACAAGTGGATATTTTATATCCCGCTTGGTAATTGTGCAACAAGCCCAGATAGAAGCACAAAACTGTCAAAGACAACAGTGAATTTGACGTTATGGCATATTTTCCAAGCAATTAATTTTTATTATACCTGCCGCTAAACAATCTGGCGACTGAAGGCGTCTTGCTATCTACGTTACACTTGTTAGTTCCAGGTCAGAGTGAGAGAGATAGCAGTATGCCCTCAGTCGCCAAATAGTTTTGAAGCAAGTATAGGTAAGGGGTGTACCGATAAAAAACTGGCAAATTCAAATGAAAAAATCGGGTCAATAGTTAAAAAGCTGTAATTTCTGGCTTTTGTAATTAACTAGGAGGTCTTAAATTAGCTAACTTTGGTCCTTTTTTTGTTGCTACTGCAATTTCAGTATTCACAATACAAGTTCTCCAGAACCCCTTCGAAAAATATTTTTCCAAGCTCTTTTTTTATTCTCCACTGCACGATTTCGTGTTCTGCAGAAGTGACCTATATTTCTGGTTAATCTCCATGTTTATTTTTAATATACCCCTGCCTTGGGCGCAGTAATACTCTGTGAAAGGAATTATGTCACATATTATGTGAAATTTTTATGGGTCTTTAAACAATTATTTAATCCTATACAAATCTTAGTCTCTTTGGTATAGTTTTATGAAGCGAAATCAGTCCCAAAAAGTATCAAGGATAGTATGCATAAGTCAAGGATATCTTAAGGAACACGGGAAGAATAGCCAGATATATTGACAACAGTCCCATAATTCAGAAAAATGCATACAAAAAAGAAAAAAATGTTTGGAAAAGGTTTCGAAGAAGCTGTACTGTGAGTACCTGAAATGCAGTAGGGACACAAAAGTACTACAGTCAGCTAAGTTAAGACCTCCTTGTTAATTTCCAAAGCATGAAATTATAGCTACCTAACTATATTTACCCGATTTTTTCATT
>JALPQI010006175.1:0-64040 GCA_025490895.1 Thaumatotibia leucotreta
AAGGAAATTCGTAACTCGTGTCCGTATGAAACACTCCCTACGGTCGTGTTTTAATTTATCGCCACTCGTTGCAAACTTCATGTTTTTTCACTTGTATCATCATCATCATCATCTCAGCCACAAGACATCCACTGCTGAACATAGGCCTCACCTCTGGACCTCCACATGTACCGGTTAGATGCGACCTGCATGACCTGCATCCAGCGTGTCCCGGCGACCTTCATGAGGTCATCTGTCCATCTTGTGGGTGGACGTCCTACGCAGCGTTTGCATAGCCGTGGTCTCAACTCGAGCACTTTCGACCCCATCGCCCATCTCCTCTGCGTGCAATGTGGCCTGCCCATTGCCACTTCAGCTTGCTAATCCGGAGGGCTACGTCAGTACCTAACTTTAGTTCGCCTACGGATCTCCTCATTTCTGGTTCGATCACGCAGAGAAACTCCGAGCATAGCCGTCTCCATAACTCGTTGAGCGAAAGGCCTCATCTCTAAACTCCTCTGAGTTTAGAGATGAGGCCGATGGTGAACTGCACTGATGGTGATGCCCATCACCTTGTATCATAAAGTCCTATTTCCTATTCATTTAGCAGCATAAAATAATAGAAAAGCGAAAACCTTGGTAAGATATCGTAGCAAGGTATTCGTAGCCGTAGCACTTCGTAGACCGCTACGGCGTAGGCTGGCGTAGCGTGCGTTCACAAATTGCATCGGCCTTGTGCATTAAACGTTTATGGGCATACTTGTGCATGTGCACGCTTGCATGAACTTTCGATATATTTCATACAAGATTGCTTCTTATACGTTTACTGAAAAATAACCTACAAAGTAAGAAACGAACACTTTTGATCCATTTAAGAGCTTATTTTGTAGCGTAGTCTGATTATGAGAAAAAACCGGCCAAGAGCATGTCGGGCCTTGTATGGTTCTGTAGTTATTAGGGTCGGTCACTTATGTATGAAGAAAAAAAGTTTTATTTTTTACTGGGCACACTTGAAAATAGTTCCGTAATTAGGTCGATAAAGAGTGTGCAAAATTATTTGACCATCGAAATTAAGTTTCTCCCTCCGGATCTATTTGAAAGATTTCATAGAAACTTCAGTACATTTTTATTTTAAAGTTAAACGGGTCTTAATCGCGTAAACTTACGTTTAATTATATCTCGAGTCTGCCTGCGACCACGGGTATAAAGTCATGCCCGAAACGTCAGGATATAATTAAACGTAAGTTTACGCGATTAAGACCCGTTTGTCTTTAAAATATGAGTGATAATCGTGAAAGTTTAAATCAATATTCAGTACATTTTGTACCGATCACAGTTGACATCTATGTTTATACTTTTTGATGCAACGTGAGCTATATTTGAGTATAGTGTTCACCTGGAAATAGTTTTTCTAAAGTTACAGAGCCAAAAGAGACGAAAAAAGGTCGAAAAAAAAAAAAATTAAAGCCCCATACATTTTAGGAAAATTTCTACCCAAATCCGGAGGCAAAAAAACTTAAATTAAAAATATAATAAAAATAACAGTGATTATCAAACATCAAATGGCACCGTTTTGTAACTGTGTCCTCCAGAAAATTGAAATTTTTGAAAAATGCCCCACCCTAGTAGTTATTCAAAAATGGCTGGACGAATCATGTTAGAAATACTTTTATTTTAAAGTAGGTATTCTATATGTTAACTACTCATGATTTTCGTGTACCTTCCCTAATCGTAACATAGGGATGATTTTTTTTATTTTTCTGTAATCCTGTAGTGAGAGTATCATTAAATAGATCTTTCAAAAATAATAAGGCTCTCAAAGGAAAGTACGTTTATCCCCCCAAAATTATTTTGATCATAACATAATCAACCAATTTCAACCTCCATTCAACTCCATTCAATTTCATTGTCAACCTCCGTAGCCTAGTTGGTAGTGACCCTGCCTACGAAGCTGGAGGTTCCGGGTTCGAATCCAGGCGAGGGCATTATTTGTGTATTTACTTATCACAAATATTTGTTCCTTGGTCATGGCTGTCTGTGTATTTAAGTACCTATACCCACATCACAAGCCTTAATTGAGCTTACCGTGGGACTAGGTCGATTTGTGTAAGATGTCCCAAGATATTTATTAATTATTACTTATTTATAATCGGCCCAGCCGTTTTTGAATATCTACGCAGCTACGGAACCCTACACTGAGCATAGCCCGACATGCTCCGGTTTTTGTATTTTGTCTTAACTAAACCATTTGCTTACATACTAGCAAACTAGTATTAGATCCTTAACCCCATAACCGCTACACGATTACACCATCAACCCAAACCATAAAGTTTAACCCACTTCTCACCGAGTGCAACACAGTTGCTAATACTAATCGTACGCAATATCGCCTCTACCATTCCAAAACGACTTATCTCCACACTTTTGCCACGCTAAAATCAACTCTAACAATCTCCAAACAAAGTTCACATCCAAAATAAAACATCATCACTTAGTCCATTTTGGTTTTTGGATTTTAAGCTCCTTAAAGGCGTAACTCGCACGAAATTGCCCGGCCAAAATGAACTCTATCGAGTAGTTAATAAGGATCTTCAAAGGTGATTAGTTCGATTAGGATTGGGATATAAAGCTGAGCGTACACGTGATGCACGCGAGGTTACGTAAGTGCGTTGTTGCCATGGCAACGCGGCTCAAACAGCTAGATAATTATCTGTGAGCATAGACACGTTTAAAAATAAGAATTATCAGAACGGCGGCATAAGACGGCGCGAAATGGAAATTGTGTACGGTTTAGCGTTGAAAATGTCGGAAAAAATAAATTGTTTTTTTCGGGAAAGTATGAAAATAAAGTTTTATTCGGGTTTTTACAGAAATAATCAATGTCACTGTCACTGTCACTCCTTTTCATCTGTTTCAATTGATTTTTCCTCGATAATATCGCGTTCTCCTGGTATAAGTGAAAATTATTAGACCTAATTGTCCTTGGATTAGAGTTGAAAATTAGATTATTTTTTTCAAAAAAATCCGGAAAAACAAGCTGTTTGGAAAGAAACGGGATTTAATCCGGAAATTTCCAACGCTCGGCTGCACATTCAGCACATGAGGGGTGCGACAGTATGTCGCTGCGAGATAGATTTCCCATCTTTTACTAACTATTTTAATAAAAGAGGGACGCATAGTCTATCTCGCGGCGATATATGTCAGCCTCCGTAGCCGAGTTGGTAGTGACCCTGCCTACGAAGCTGGAGGTTCCGGGTTCGAATCCCGGCGAGGACATTATTTTTTGTGTATTTATTTATCACAAATATTTGTTCCTTGGTCATGGATGTCTATGTATTTAAGTATCTACACGATGATTCTTAATCCGTGATCAGGAATATTTTTTTCTAACTCGGTAATTGATGGGGAGTACGTTAAAGTAGTAATTACGTGAAAACAAATTTATTTATTTTTTAATCATGTTTTAATTTTGTATTAAATTTTATCCTAAAATTCTTGTCACTGTACTACCATATCGGTTTTAATGAGTTTATATTGTAATCTCTTTACAAACTTATTAGCAATTGTCAATTTATGAGTAAAACTTGCCCATGACATTGTCAATCACTTTTGTCATACGCATAATAAACAAAGTCACAGTCGCGGATATTGAATGAGAAAATTATACTTATTCATCAAAAATCTTGCCTCCACCACATCCGTACTCAAAAATAGAGCGTTACGATACTGTACGTTTGTCAATAGGTACAAACGAATAGCACAATGCGAACCCAACAGTTATTTCACGAAATTCATTCAAACGTTCCGATCCCCGGACACAATTTAATAAACCGCATGCACCAAAAATCTTCGCGACTTTGGACAGTTTACAGTGCCACAACATGCTCAAGCACCCGGACGACCTCGTCATCATCCTGACGATCTGGATCGACAAATCTTAAGATTCCTTGCTGAAGAAAATTTCGAGAGAATCAATCCAATCACAGGTGTCGAGCGGATCTGTGTCAAGAACAACACGGTGGACATTTTGAACACTTGTTAAATTATGTTTCAAATAATGTTTTTTTAGTTGGTCAAGTATCCACTTTTATAGTTTTTTATTTAAATAAATTGTACTGTATGAAAACAAATCGCTTTACTTGCTCAAGATTTTGCCAAGTTTAGGTAATGCACTTTAACATAATCTCCTATTAATTCTGTTCGTCGTTATCAGTGTTGCATTGATAAGATAATGATTAGGTAGATAGTCTTTATTGAAATAAGATCTGTCAAATTCCCAATTCCCGCCATACTGATGGCACTTGACGTATCGTAGTTAAACTTTATACTGTAGGATGACCATGTATTAAGTGGTAATTTGTTTTAATTAGGTTTTCACTTTTAATTAATTAAACAGTGAAGAAATAACGTGAGACCTCGTCGAATAAGTTTAATTTTGGCTAAATTTTAATGTTTTTCTACTCCTGATCACGGATTAAGAATCATCGTGTATATGTATCTGTCTATTATATACACGATGATTCTTAATCCGTGATCAAGAGTAGAATAACATTAAAATTTAGCCAAAATTAAACTTATTCGTCGAGGTCTCACGTTATTTCTTCACTGTTTAATTAATTAAAAGTGAAAACCTAATTTTAACAAATTACCACTTCATACATGGTCATCCTACAGTATAAAGTTTAACTACGATACGTCAAGTGCTATCAGTATGGCGGGAATTGGGAATTTGACAGATCTTATGTCAATAAAGACTATCTATCTACTCATTATCTTATCAGTGCAACACTGATAACGACGAACATAATTGATAGGAGATTATGTTAAAGTGCATTACCTAAACTTGGCAAAATCTTGAGCAAGTAAAGCGATTTGTTTTCATACAGTACAATTTATTTAAATAAAAAACTATAAAAGTGGATACTTGACCAACTAAAAAAACATTATTTGAAACATAATTTAACAAGTGTTCGAAATGTCCGCCGTGTTGTTCTTGACACAGATCCGCTCGACTCCTGGGATTGGATTGATTCTCTCGAAATCTTCTTCAGCAATCCAGATCGTCAGGACGATGACGAGGTCGTCCGGGTGCTCGAGCATGTTTTGGCACTGTAAACTGTCCGAAGTCGCGAAGATTTTTGGTGCATGCGGTTTATTAAATTGTGTCCGGGGAATGGAACGTTTGAATGAATTTCGTGAAATAACTGTTGGGTTCGCATTGTGCTATTCGTTTGTTTGTACCTATTGACAAACGTACAGTATCGTAACGCTAGCAACGGAGGCAAGATTTTTGGTGAATAAGTATAATTTTCTCATTCAATATCCGCGACTGTGTGTGACTTTGTTTATTATGCGTATGACAAAAGTGATTGACAATGTCATGGGCAAGCTTTACTCATAAATTGACAATTGCTAATAAGTTTGTAAAGAGATTACAATACAAACTCATTAAAACCGATGTTGTAGTACAGTGACAAGGATTTTAGGATAAAATTTACTACAAAATTAAAACATGATTCAAAAATAAATAAATTTGTTTTCACGTAATTACTACTTTAACGTACTCCCCATCAATTACTGAGTTAGAAAAAAATATTCCTGATCACGGATTAAGAATCATCGTGTATGTCGTCGCCTGGTACCCACATCACAAGCATTACCGTGGAACTAATAGGTCGATTTGTGTAAGAAGTCTCAAGAAAAGTTATTAAAAGTTATTATTATATATTGTTGTAAATATGAACAAATCAAGCATTATTTTTAAAGGAAGACAGGTGTCAAGTGACCCTTACATAAATCCCATAAATAACCGTAAAACTAGAGGTCTCGCACCCATATCACATTGACAGTCAAGGAAATTGAAATGCGTATTATTCGTACGTATATTTCGGACATTCTATAGATTCTGATTACGTCGACTGTACAAAGAACACTAAACCCTGCTCATAGTGTTATTATTCGTGTTCAGTAAATAATAGTACATTTCGATACAAGTGCCAAAAATTTTTTTTTGTACAGATGGTGCCTTTTTTAGGCTCTAGTACGAGAAGTGTGTCATTTTACGTCAGGTCCGAAACTTCGGAGGGCCATCTGCACTAAAAAACGTCGTACGAGACACGTGCAAAAACGAAATTCGTAACTCGTGTCGATTTAAAACACGGAGTGTTTTAAAACCTCGCCACTCGTCTCGAATTTCATGTTTTTCGCACTTGTGTCGTAATGTACTATTCTCGACGAGGGTGAAAGTTGGAGCCCGAGCGTAACGAGGGCGACAATCACCCGAGTTAAAAAGAAGTTTTTACACGTGTATCGAACGACTTTTTTCATAACTAGTGCCTTAAAAAGAGAAATTTACGCACGCGAAGCGAAAAATAAATAAATATCATCGGGCAGTCTTACACAAATTCACCTAGTCCTATTATTAGGTGCTGAGACAAGTTGCCAATCGCTAAGGCTTAATCGTCAATCGCAAACGAAAGGCAGCTAACTGTCTGTGACGCACTAATATGAAAGGGTGACAGAGAGGGAAAACTACGATACGCTACTAAGCGTTAGCGATTGGCAACTTGGCTAAGTATTCTGGCCTACTACCGTGATCATCGAACTTCGCAAATTTCGGGGATTTATCTCTGTCTCTCTAATGACGTCTTCGTTGGAGTGACAGAGATAAATCTCCGTTTATGACCTTCGGTGTTGGCGGTTCCAGGCCAGAATGCCTAACCAAGTTGCCAATCGCTAACGCTTAGTAGCGTATCGTAGTTTTCCCTCTCTGTCACTCTTTTATATTAGTGCGACAAAGACAGTTGGCTGCCTTTCGTTTACGATTGACGATTAAGCGTTAGCGATGGACAACTTGTCTAAGCACACTGTTCCTCAGTAGAAAACAAACCTAAAAATTTAATATGCATTATTTCTTAATCATGCACTTTTATAACCAGATAGGCAGATATCGGATAAATGTGCGTCATTGTTCACAATAATATGGATAGGACTCTAAATTTGATTAATTGTATAATGAAACGAATAATTTATAATAACAAAATTGGCGTTATTAATTACTTAAATTTGAAGAGGTAATTTCAATTATTCCATTAATTTGTCTTATAAATCCTTTTGGATATCCTAAAGCCAAAAAATACAAAAACATAAAACCAAAAAATACAAAAAATTATAAATAACTTGTAAATTTTTAAGTAACTTGTGGGGCATTTAATTGTTAGTTAAAAACGTATTATTGTTCACGACTTATGTTTCACCCTGTATACTCCTTAGAAATTTTCTAACGTGAATATATTTTTTCCTAACTCGTGCGAAAAACGAACTTTGCGCACGCTTAGCGTGCGGTAATTTCTCTTTTTGACGCACTTGTTATGAAAAAAATCGTCCCTTACACGTGCAAAAACTTTTTTTTGACTCGAGTGATTGTCGCCCTTTCACATGTACTATTAACATTTTCAACGCCAAGAACCACTAAAGTGGCCGTGTGTTGTCCTGCCTACCACGCCAGCAGCCACTAAAGTGGTCATCGAGTATGCTGTCAAAGTAACTGTCTTGCTGACAGATAAGGTTTATTTTCGTTGTTCATTAGTAGAGATACTGGCGTGTATGTATGTCACAATTTGATGCTAGAGGGAAGGCGTTGAAAAGGACAAACATGGGGACATCCGAAACTGAATAAAACTGAATAAAATAAATGAATTTAACGGTTTCATACGTATTAACCCATTCATCGCCGACGTCTCATATTTTTCATCATCACGCAATGCCTCCGCCTTCTACGCGACGACGCGAATTCGCGTCCACGGCATCACGTTAACATTTCAACGGACGCTAATTCGCGTCCTCGGCATCACGATTCCGCATACACGGGACGCGAATTCGCGTCTTCGGCATCCGAAATAAGAATTATGAAAATCACAAATGCACTGAATCCAGAAATCAGAATAAAATAACATTTTGGTATCAGCTTTTAAGTACAGTTGATTTCTAGCAAAAAAAAAACAAATAACTCGAGAACGCGAATTTGCGTCCTCGGTATCACGTTTACGCATACACAGGACGTGAATTTGCGTCTTCGGCATTGAATGGGTTAATCTTTGATTTTATTCAAAGTATTTTGCGTACTTAATCGTAAAAATATTACATGATATTTTCAATGCCTGAAATGGAATTGTCATTCATTCATTTTGTAGAGTAACCTTCATTCGAATAACTATTGTGTCTATTGATTCAGTTCATGGCTTTAAGATCAAGGTGATGGCATTGGTAACACGATAGTTTTATATTATGGTGGAAATAGTGGGCTAGTGTGGGCCAGCGGGATGTTTTCTTCAATTTGTAACTTTTTAGCGCGACTTTTTCTTATTCGCGTGGTCACGGCAGTAAGAATACATTTGTCACCACCCTAACTCATCCTACTGGGTGTCGTAAGAGTCGAATAAGGGATTGAAGTGTCACTGACCATTTTATTGAAGATTGATAGTGGGCCGTAGCGTCATTGTAAAAGCCCCGTCATTGTAGCGAATCCATGAGTTGGAGCGGGATGCCGATATGGGTACGAGAGGAAACATGTAAAGTTTTCCGCTACGCCGGTCGCCTTAGACCAATGTCGTGGCCGCGGCGGCGTAGGTAATGCACAAAATACTACGATCGCCAACCCGCTTGCCCAGCGTGGAGATTATGGGCTTTACCTCCTAATGCATCCATATACATATAAGTAATAGGAGAGGCCTCCAGCAGTGGACTGAGATAGACTGATGATGTGAAGTATGTGTGATGTGATTTTTCTAGCCGGAATCTTTTTGGTGGCCCTCAAAGTGACCCTGTATAGTCGCCATCAGATACATTGTAGCGCCAGGAGCGTTCAAAAATATCTGAACACGACTTTATTGCCATAACGATTGAGACGTGTTCAGATATTTTCAAGCGCTCCGGACGCTATGATATATTTGAAGGCGATTGTGTTTTACGCGGGCTGTAAGTACTCATCAATTATGAAACATGTGATGATTAACCCATAAAATGCAGATAGATTACTTCATCCGCTTTATGTTCCGAACTTGTGATCCGACACCGTGTACAATTAACCAATAAGAACACTAGACCACTCGACAACTATGTGAAAGTAACGTCAAATATCAGATTACACAATTGAACAAAAAAAGTAAAAAGCAGAATTAATTTTTTTAAGGTAGACAACTGAGCTCTCAGTCCACCTGATGGAAATCAGGAACTGAGGCCCATGGACATAGCGATCAGAAAATCGCCTATGCGCTGCCTACCCTGAGGAGTTGAGATGGATTGCCTCTATCTATTCCAGCAATTACACCGGCTATCTTACCCCCAAACCGAAACATTTAGCGGCAGGTTAACGGGTAACCCCAACTCCTCCTGCGGGTGTCGTAAGAGTCGACTAAGGGATTGAAGTGTCACTAACCATTATTTGATAAAAGATTGATGATGGGCTGCAGCGTCATCACAGTGGGCACATTACTGCGGTCGCCAATCCGTTTGCCCAGCGTGGCGATTATGGGCATTTGCCTCCTGATATCTAATACGCATAGTTAATAGGAGAGGCCTACGTCTAGCAGTGGACTATCATAGGCTGATGATGTAACGGGTAAGACGGTGGTAGCTATCCGGGCGGAACCTGCACGAGGTCGTACCACCAGCAAGATACCTTGAGGCATTCTCTACCAGTCAATCATTGGATCAAACAGAAACTTGTATTGGTGCGGGATCGTCCATATTGAAAAAGAATTACGAAACGAATCAACAATAATACATCGCTTTAATAAACACATATAAAGTATGTACAGTCGGGGAATTTAAATTCCTACCCACCTAAGGATCAATATCGTATAGCAAACAGTCATCATAAGAGCTATCTACTAAGCACAACGTTACTTTGACATATCAGACGCATTCGTTTGTGTTACTAGGCAACTGATATGAATAAGAACGTTGACATGGGGAACTGTAAAACGTCAAGGCACTGCTAAAAATGGATGACAGTAATCGAAAATCTAACAAAATATATTTCTATCGCTTTCAGTCTTGCTATATTTGAATGAATCGGGAGCAAAGAGTAAAGTAATATATATGATAAAGAGAGCCCTCTTATGGAATTTCTTGCATGCATGGTTGAAGCACCATCTTTAAATTCGTTCCGGAACTAATCATGTATACACCCATTAATATGTATACACAGTCATAGCCTGCTAATGATTAGTTCCGAGTACTTAACGAGTTATTTTGTTTTGGTTTTTAAGTTTCTCTACATTTTTAAAATATAACACACTTGAAAACCAAAACAAAATAACTCGTTAGCCAAAAAAAAATATATATATACCTATAGGAAGAATAAAATAAAACACAAATTTTATAGTTTTCATTATTTTCTATTTTTGTGAAATATAAGCGTCAATATCGCGAACAAAGCGTCTATTTCGCACAATCAATACAAAAATAACAGCATAACACAAAATTGTGCTGCTTTTAGCACAATACAAAATTAAAAGCGTCGATATCGCGAACAAATAAGCGTCTATTTCGCACAATTGATAATGTTTAACACAACAGAAAACAGCGGAGCAGTTAAATACAGAAACTTTTACGTAGGAATAAGTTCAACTCAACGTAAAAAGCGAAGAAAAGCAAAGAAAACATACTACTTGTTTACATGTGCAATGCCAAAACTCTTTCAAACTTCATTTTGACTTCAACGACAAATTAGTGGTCGTTTTTTTGTTAGATTTTATGGCATCATTAGTGGTCGTTCAATATTTCACACATAATAAAGTTTTGGTAACCTATTAATTAATTTTTCTACTCCGGCACTTTTATCTGTCATTTATATAGTCCCGCCAACAAATATAAAAGCAGGACTTACGCAATTTCAGAAAAGTCTATATACTCTATTCTTCAAAAACACCCTAGGCTTATAAAGTCGCTAAAATGCAACTGCTAGCAGAGATACCTACTCAATTTACAACAAATCGCAAACCTGACAACTTAACAAACAACTGGATTCATATTGTCTGAAAGAATAACGTATCTAAAATAATTGCTACCAACGTAAGGAAAAAAACGCAAGTGTTTTAGAATCGTCACTGGCAGGCAGTAACTGACAGTTAAAAAAAAAACGTTACCGTGTCTATTGCATTCCATCATTTGTTTTTCACTATTATTTTCAGTTTGTGCGGCAATCTTTAAATTTGTTTAAAATTCGTTTTTCATCTTTTTTTGGACTGTGAAGTGAAGAAAATAAAATGAATAATAATGAGATAAGATGGATTATGATGAGGACTTGGTTCTGACACCGGAAGAGATATCGACGGCGGCACAATCAGTTACTGAGAATTTGTTGCCTACAAAATCGCGGCAACTTTACGATCAGTCGTACAAGAAATTCATGGCGTGGCGAATCGAACACCAGACTTCGTCATTCTCAGAGAATGTCCTATTGGCATACCTATTTTAAATGCCTCATAGAATTATTCAAACCGTCTTCACTTTGGGTTGAATATTCAAAACTCAAGGCAACTCTCAACATCAGACAGACATATCTAAATACGCCAAGTTGCTGGCTTTATTGAAAAGAAAGTCAGAAGGTTTTAAGGCGAAAAAAAGCGAATACTTTTTTACCCGATGAATTAAAAAAATTCATTGAGCAAGCACCTAATCGGAATCATCTGTTCAACAAGGTAAATACGTATTGTTGTGATTTTTGTTTATTTAAGTATTTTTTTAAGTTATTTAAATATTACAATAAAGTTTTTAATTGTTAAAACTAATATTAATACATCGATACTTGGCCGCCATTATAACCTCTTCGATAAAATATGACTGGTTGTAGAAAAAGTAAAATAAAAGGTTGAATGGCGTTGAAGTATCGGGACGTCAGTTGAGGTGGAAGATTGAAAATATAACTGCTTATACGCTATCCAGATAGTTTTATTTTAATTCAGAAGTGCGATTGAATCTACGAGTTGGACTGCTGTGAGCCATGCCGGGCAATAACAGTAAGTAATGAATGAATTATAACCATTCTTATGTTACCGAGATGTTGCGTGCGGTCATGTAGGTGTGCCGCTTATAGAGTATCCTTACAGCTTACAGCCATGTAGGTGTGCTGTAAGCGTGCGGCCATGTAGGTGTGCTGCTCATAGAGTATCCTTACAGCCATGTAGGTGTGCTGTAAGCGTGCGGCCATGTAGGTGTGCTGTAAGCGTGCGGCCATGTAGGTGTGCTGCTCATAGAGTATCCTTACAGCCATGTAGGTGTGCTGTAAGCGTGCGGCCATGTAGGTGTGCTGCTCATAGAGTATCCTTACAGCCATGTAGGTGTGCTGTAAGCGTGCGGCCATGTAGGTGTGCTGCTCATAGAGTATCCTTGCAGCCATGTAGGTGTGCTGTTAGGTGTGCGGCCATGTAGGTGTGCTGCTTATAGAGTACCCTTACAGCCATGTAGGTGTGCTGTTAGGTGTGCGGCCATGTAGGTGTGCTGCTTATAGAGTACCCTTACAGCCATGTAGGTGTGCTGTTAGGTGTGCGGCCACGTAGGTGTGCTGCCTATAGAGTACCCTTACAGCCATGTAGATGTGCTGTTAGGTGTGTGGCCATGTAGATGTGCTGCTTAGCCTCCTTAGCCGAAGTCAGCCAAGTTCAAAGTCAAAGTCAACCAAGTTCAAAGTCGAAGTCAGCCATGTTCAAAGTCAAAGTCAGCCAAGTTCAAAGTCGAAGTCAGCCAAGTTCAAAGTCCGAAGTCAAAGTCCAAAGTCAAAGTCCGAAGTCAAAGTCCAAAGTCAAAGTCCGAAGTCAAAGTCCAAAGTCAAAGTTCAAAGTCCAAAGTCAAAGTCCAAAGTCAAAGTCCGAAGTCAAAGTCCAAAGTCAAAGTTCAAAGTCAAAGTCCAAAGCCAGGCAAGTTCAGAGTCAGTCAAAGTCAGGCAAAAAGAAGGTCGTGGTCGCGCTAAGGCCAAAGAACATAAAATGCGCCTGAATTTTCAGAAAAGGGGCGTGGTAAACGAAGGCACCGAAGAAGAAAGTCCTCGTCTTCATCAGAGGGAGGTAACGAGACTCCTGCAAAAAGGAGTCGACCAACTGGTTTAACTACAGAGGAATTGATGAAGCTAGTGTCGGCGCTACAAGGTGTACCAAGTAAGAACTCCTCTAACAATAACGTTGTTCCGGAATTCGACCCTAACAACAAGGCTCAGGATGTCGTACGCTGGATAAAGAAGGTGAACGAGTGCGCTGAGATTTATTCTTGGGATGAGAAGCAAGTAGTTCACTACGCGCTACAGAAGTTACGCGGGCTAGCAAAAAGTTGGTACGAGTCCTTACCATCGCTTAGTTACTCGTGGGACGATTGGCAGAGTAAATTGAAGAAAGCTTTCCCAAATGACGTTAACTATGGTAAATTACTCGATGAAATGTTAAGCCGAAAATCTCGCACAGACGAAACTCTCAGAGATTACTTTTACGAGAAATTGTCATTGTTGAGTCGGTGTGAGATTGTCGGTCGAAAGGCAGTTAGTTGATTGTATAATCTATGGGATCACGGACGGTTCGATTAGGAATGGGGCTCAAGCCCTCAAATGTGAGGAACCGGAGGACTTGTTGAACTATTTAGCGTCACAACAATCTTCACAGTCTAAAGACGCATTGCGAAGTGCAGCGAACTCGTTTAGGAGACGTGAATTTCGTGGTAATGCTACTGGTAAGAGTGCTACGAGTAGTAGGGGAGCTGATTCTACCTGTTTCAATTGCAACGAGCGCGGTCATATTTATTTAAATTGCACCAAGCCAATAATCAAGTGCAACAAGTGTCACCGCGTAGGCCATAACACTGAAGGTTGCACTAGAAGACCCTTGCAGATGCAAACATATGAAACCAACGACCCAAACAACCAGTCTGTTGACAAAAAGGTTTTGAAGGTTGTAGTATTAGATGCAGACAACTTGCTGTCTGCTGCAACTGAGGTAAAACAAAGCTGCGAGTCTGGAAAACCTGATGGTTATTCTGGCCATGTCATACCTCTTAGTGATGGTGTAGTCGGTCCCGCTAGTGACAAGTTTAATAAGTCTGTTTGTGTTAATGGTCAGATGATGAACTCATATATTGATTTCGGAAGTGATTGCAGTATGATTCGCCATTCAGACTCAGTCACATTGGGCCTATCAGAAGAAGGGCATACACCATTGCCCACAATAATAGGTTTTGGAAATTCAACAGTTATTCCGAAGTCTAAAGTTACCGTACATGTCAGAATTGATGAAATCGATACAGAGCTGGATGTTTTGGTTGTTGATGATACGTATTTGCAAGTCCCACTGTTGATAGGACAAAATTTTACAGAAATGCCATCTGTCACGGCATTGAAGGACAAGGATAGATTGTTTTTCTATCACACCCCATCTGATGCTTTTCAAGGGTATAATCGGGCTTTTGGTCTTTATGTATCTAAAGACGTTACCGTGGTTAAGGGAGGTTTAGTAGAGGTATACATGAATGAGGCTTATTCTGGTAACGTTTACTCCGATGGTGGTACCAGAATGAGCCCCAATCAAGAATATCACCTCCATCAGGGTTGTTACGAAGTAAATGAAAGTAAAGGATTAGTGTTTGTAACATCGTTGACCAAAACACCCATTAAATTCAAAGCCGGCACATTGATAGCTAGAGTGAACTTAGAGTAGGAGAAAATATAGACGAAAGTACCATTGGAAGACTTCATGAGCTTTTGCAAAAATATAGGACTTGTTTTGCAAGCAATCTAAGCGAGCTAGGGTGTTCTAAAGACGCGGTGATGGATATAGACTTACATGATAAGACACCCGTTGTATACCGGCCTTATCGATTGTCACACCATGAGCGTCAAAAGGTAAGAGATATTGTCGATGAGTTAGTGTCTAATGATATTGCACAAGAGTCAAACTCAAATTATGCAAGCCCAATATTATTGGTTCAAAAAAAGAATGGAGAGTCTCGACTCTGTGTAGACTACAGAGCCCTCAACAATAAAACCGTCAAAGATAAATATCCCTTACCTTTGATAGACGATCAGCTGTCCAATTTAAGTCGCTATAAGTATTTTAGTGCGCTAGACCTAGCCTCCGGCTATTATCAAATACCGATGGGACAAAATAGTCGGTATTTGACAGCGTTCGTCACCCCGGATGGGCACTATGAATTCAAGCGGATGCCTTTCGGGTTGGCAAACGCGCCAGCCGTATTTCAAAAAATGATGAACGGGTTGTTGGGAACACGCAGGTTTAAAAGTGCTCTAGCCTATATGGACGATCTTCTCATTCCATCAGTATCGATAGACGAAGGCTTTGAGCGTTTGGAGGACGTACTTAAGCTTATTCAGGAAGCAGGCTTAACTCTCAAGTTGTCCAAATGCAGTTTCTTTGATACAAGTATTGAGTACTTGGGGTACGAAATTTCCGAAGATGGTATAAAGCCAAATCAGAAAAAAGTAGAGGCAGTACGAGATTTTCCCGTACCCCGCAATGTTCATGAAATTCGACAGTTTCTTGGACTAGCGAGCTATTTTCGTCGTTTTGTAAAAGGTTTCGGGGAGATTGCAAGGCCTCTAACTACCTTGCTTAAAAAGGATATACAATGGCAGTGGAGTGATAAAGAAACAAAATCTTTTGAGACGTTAAAAGAATGCTTAATTCAACGTCCTTTGCTGGCATTGTACAACCCAGAGTTAGAGACCGAGGTACACACCGACGCCAGCTCCCTAGGCTTAGGTGGAATTCTTATGCAGTGGCAGACGAATCCCAGAGTGTTGAAGCCTGTTGCGTATTTCAGCCGACAGACGTCGCCAGAAGAACGTTACTTTCACTCATATGAGCTGGAAACGTTGGCGGTAGTCTGTTCGTTGAAAAAGTTTCGTTCGTACCTTCTGGGATTGAATTTCAAGGTGTATACGGATTGCAATGCCCTTAGAACCACCCTCACAAAGCGTGATTTGATCCCCAGAATTGCGCGCTGGTGGTTGACCATAAGCGAATATAGTTTTAATATCGAATATCGGCCGGGATGCCGTATGAGTCACGTGGACGCTCTGAGTCGCAATCCTGTGGCAGATAGTAGGACTATGCCACCTGCCAAGGTTTTGCACATAAACACTGACAATTGGATCTTAACTTTACAAATGGCTGATTCAAGACTCGAAAGAATCTTTAAGATATTAAAACCGGGTATAGACAAAGAGGTATCAGATATTAAGGCCAATTTTGTTGTGAAAAACCACGCTTTACACAGGAAAGGTGATAATGGCTTGCGTCTCGTGGTTCCTAAAGATGCCAGATGGCAAATTTGCAAGGCTAACCACGACGACGTGGGACACTTTGGATTTGCTAAAACTTTGGAACGCATTCAAAGTCGTTACTGGTTTCCGAAATTAAGACGCTTTGTAAAAAAATACGTAGCAGCGTGTATTGATTGCGCGTATAATAAAGATACTGCGGCTCGAACCAGTACGGGTTTACTACATCCAATAGAGAAGGTGGCGGAACCATTCAACACCTTACACCTAGACCATTTAGGGCCATTCGTTAGGAGCAAGGTCGGCAATAGCTACATTTTGACTATTGTGGATGGTTTTACCAAATACGTATTTGCTAGGCCGGTCAAAGACACAAAAACAAGAAGCGTAGTAAAAATATTAGACGGGTTGTTTTGTGACTTTATGATACCGCGCAGAATCATAACGGATCGTGGAACCGCCTTTACTTCCGGGCAATTTAAGGAGTTTTGTGTTGGTAAAGGGATCAAACACATACTTAACGCAGTCGCTTGTCCCAGAGCGAACGGGCAAGCTGAGAGATATAACCAAACTATTCTTGTCGCTCTTTCAACACAGAATTTCGAAAGCGACGAACGTGACTGGGACAAGCGATTGGGCCAAGTACAGTGGGGTATCAACAATACCGTCCATGCCACCACAAAAAAGAGTCCGTCACAGTTACTATTCGGGATTAAATCAAACAGCTCAATTGACAACAAGCTGGCCACAGATGAAGATGGCACATTTAGCCTCGATGGCACGACAAGTCATTCTGATAAAGAAGTAGGAAGTGAAGGGCAAGAAACCACCCCGGTATCGTTGCCTAACGCTCCTATCGACGCTGGCGGATCTACGTCCGCGTCTACTGACGCTGGAGATCGGCTCGATGAACTTAGGCAGGAGGCTTCCAGCAATATTAAGCTTAATCAAGAGCGCCAAAAAGAACTATATGACGCGAAGAGGGTTCCAGCGGTTGTGTACTCAGTCGGTGATCTGGTTAAGCTGACAAAAACCAGCTTCTGCAATAACGGAAAGAGTAAGAAACTCTTGCCTAAGTTCATCGGCCCATATAAAGTAACTAGTTCTTTAGGTAACGATCGCTATAGAGTAGCGAATGTACCAGGTTTCAACACAAAGAGGTACGATAGCGTTGTAGCAGCAGACAGAATGCGTCCCTGGATAAGTCTACATGCGCTGGAAGTCAACAGGTCGTCTGGTTCCGAATCGTCGGAATCCGATAACGATTCTAAATCCGAGTAGATTCGTTATTAATGTACTTTTGTTAATTTTGAGTCAGAACTGGGCATTATTTAGATATATTGTCTAGATGAAGATAACGGGCCTCGTTTATTCTTGATGTAAGCTAAGTAAAACGTCGGGTCAAACTGTCACACTGACATTGTTCATCTAGTGATAATTCATCTTTTATTTCAAACGTCAAATAATTAATTAAGATAAACATTAATTCATCCAGATAAATTGAAAATAACAAATGAAGGAATATTTTGTTATTCAAATAAAAGATGATTTAGTTATCGACCCGGTTATTTGTAAAAAGATAATTTCTGCCCAACCCTGTCATAAGTAATAATTTGATACGGATGTTGTTTTTGGTATTTGAATGATAAATATGTTTAAACCCTCTTCTGAATATGTAACTGTTGCTGCTGCTGAATATTTATTAATAATTGACCTCGTGAGTGTTGTGATTATGCGTGCACCGGAGATAACACGCAGTCGGATGACCGAGTGTTGTGATTTTTGTTTATTTAAGTATTTTTTTAAGTTATTTAAATATTACAATAAAGTTTTTAATTGTTAAAACTAATATTAATACATCGATACTTGGCCGCCATTATAACCTCTTCGATAAAATATGACTGGTTGTAGAAAAAGTAAAATAAAAGGTTGAATGGCGTTGAAGTATCGGGACGTCAGTTGAGGTGGAAGATTGAAAATATAACTGCTTATACGCTATCCAGATAGTTTTATTTTAGTATATAGTTACATATTTGTTGTTTTATTAATGCACTAGTATATTCGGTTAATCATGTTACATAGGTATTCTGTGTATGCAAATATTGTATTTAATTACATTGTAAGGATTTTTAACACCTAGATTCCTATTTCTTGTTACAGGTGGCTGTAATTTTTGGAAAATGGGGGCTTGTCGCCCAGGAAACGCTTGTGGTTCATATAATGAACACCAAGAACCGGATTGATCGCACTTTTACAATAACAGGGAAATATTACCATATACCTGCAAAAAGTAAATTCCTCCATTTCCATAAATGAATTAAACGTATAAATTAAATTTAATTGTTCTCCTGCCCAGTACTATGTAAGTTCTAGATAAAATAATTAAAATGTCCGACAGGGCATCGAACATGTACCGTAAATAAAGCCTATTCAACGTATAATAATTAAAGTATGTTTTCATATACCAAACTGTGTTTTATTTATGATTAATATAATCCTTAGTCGTAGAAAAAGTAATGTATGCAACGTTATTTAACCGAGTCAAAAAATACTCGTGGCGTCTTTATTAACAATTTTCGGCTTCGCCTCAAATTGTTACTTACGCCACTCGCCTTTTTTGACCTCTCTTAAACAACTGTTGCATAAAATACTATAATACTACTTGAAGTTATTAAAAATATTTATTAATTTTATACCTACCTCTAAATAGTAAATTTTAATAAAATACTAAATATTTTAATAAATTTGAAACAGTGACATCTATTGGTAACAATTAGGGCTACACGTAGTAGTAACAGGCACGCACACACGTACGCTAAACAAAAGGTGCATGTTTGCGTGCCTATTTTCGGATCTGCAAAGCAGATGGAACCGCTATCTAAGGGAATTGACCCGTACAAAGAAAGTGTCTAGCCCCTGATCGGGAGCTCGGAATCAAAGTTTAAATTTTTGATTGTCGACGAATCCAGACACTGGTCTACTACCGCGAACTACGAAATTCGTAAATATCGATCATTTTTCTCTGTCACTCTAACGAAGGCGTCATTAGAGAGTGAGAGACAAATTCTCGAAATTTGCGGATTTCAAAGTTCGCGGTAGGGCCGCTGGTGCCGATATATAGGCTGAAAGCAAAATGTTTCTGTCGATAAACTAACATAATTGACTAAAGTGATAATTCAATAAAAGCATAACGGACGTTCTTTATTCATAACATATATTATTCATAACATAACAAGAACACTATTTTATCTCATTCAATCTTATTTAATCAATCACTTGACCAGGGTGTTTATTAAAAAAAAAAAGTTTTCAACGCAACAAATTAACACAATAGTCATAAAAAATTCAATTAAAAACACGTGTATCCACCAAGATCGCGAATGACCACGCCACAAATGTAATCTTCCGGTTTGAGACCTGGAAAATGCTGTAGATGTCTAGTCAAGATTTAATTACTGACGGGCGAAGTGATGTCGCGCTGCTTTATGAGCCTCGGTCAATGCAATTTTTTTCGCAGGCCGCCTGTGATGAAAATCCATTGCATGTAGGCAATTCCTTATTGTTCTAGGGTGAACGTCAAACCGTCCTGTTGTCGTAGAACCATCCAAATTATATTGACGTCGCATTAATCGGCGTTGGTCTTCGGCTAATGCTAGCGGGCGATGGTTATTTTGCCTTTGATCAATAAGGTTTCCTTCAGCATTGTATCGCCGTACCCAACGGCGAGCAGTGTTCCTCATCACATTTAACCAACGTGGTATTTCATGAATTCCTACTCCTTCCTGGTGTAACTCTAACATTGGCGCTCACAATAATTTCGCTTTTGAAAATTATTTCACAATTTTCTCGACTGACACTGACAGCATCTGCCATGTGTTTAAGTAATTATTTATTAGAAAAGTAAATAACTTCGTAAAGAGGTTCTATGTGACGTGCAGTGACACTGACAAATAATGGGTATTGACACATCAATACTAAAATTAAAATTTCGACCTTAATGCATCGTGAATGCCTAACAACATTTCTACGAAATGGGTAGGAAATTAAATTCCCTGACTGTACCTATGTACTACATGTACATACATAAATAAGTACATAATGTACCTAAGTATAAGTTAGAATCTGTTAGTTCTTGTCATTTTGACACGGTTGCAGACCAGAGTGGCCTAGGTTCGAATTCCTTGATTTTCCACGGATTATTATGAGATTTTAATCAATGAATGTGTTTCGCAAAGTTGCGCTTCAAGTTTAGTACCTATTGGTTTTCGAATATATCTGAGTGAATTAGATAATCGTACCCCTTACTACCCCTGCAAACCCTAAGCCTTTTGCTATCAATGGGTTGTAGAAGTAGGTGGGTCATTTGCAGAAAAAGTGTACCTTTTAATGTCACGAAAATAAGTATGTAAATTGACATTTCTCAGTTTTGTTACTCCCATACTAAACGTATGAAAAATTCTATAACAAATTTGAGATTTTTTTTATCAGTTTCGTTACATTTCGTTTCATACATTTAGTATGGGAGTAACTACTTAAACTGAGTAATCTCAATTTACATACTTATTTTCGTGACATTAGGGACAATTTTTTTTGTTTCATAACTGAAAAGTACGCACGATGCCGAGTAAAATGATGTATTACAGTCCATCGCAAAAAAAATAAAAGGTACACTTTTTCTGCAAATGATCCAGGTACACTGAGATCACTCTCAGCAATTATAAAGTCGAAATTAAATATAACGCACGCGTCACATTTAATTTGGACACAAACAAAACTAACAATTTATTAGTTGAAAATAGGCAAATTTCATTACCGATTTTCCTTGTATTATGGGCGGTTAAAGGTAAAAGGATTAATAGGTACAAAAGTTTCTAACGTATCAAGGTTTTATCTAATTTTGGTATTCAATATTACCGAGGATATCAGATATTGCATATTGTTTTTGACAAACTTAAAAAAACGCCGAATATTCGATAAAATGCAATCCTGGCATCCTGGCTCATATACGAGTATTTGCATAAGGATGTAACTTCTAAGTAGGTAACACAAACGCTCTATTAAGACCAGTTTTGCAGAACAGAAAGAAACCAACTACTATTTTTTGTCAAGACTTAGGTAAGCTATATTGATTTTGGTCGCTTTCTACATAACTATGTACTACTTTATTTCGCGCAAAAAATAGAAGTTGGTCGTTTTCTACATAACTATGATCTATATGAGACTAAGCGTTACTTTGCGAAGGCTTGTTTACGAAATCTGCGACCTATAAACTATGCATGCAGTGCGGGCGAGCTTACCGTGGGCATCAGCTGATCCGTGCTGCGGACTCGAGTCACCTTGTTCTTGTAGATCACTTTCTTCACCGCCCTCTCCACCGGCTGATTCCACCGCATAAACAACACGTACGCCCCATACAGAGAGAACAGCACCAACGCTTCTTGCCAGTAGATCAAACTGTCGCGAAAACAGTATATCAACACCAGCAGACTGATTGAGTAAAAGCTGCAATCGCGGAACAGCGGCCACCACGTCAAAGTCAACGTCGTTCGGGAGAACAGCGCGCACGCACCGATCACGAATAAGATGTTGAACACAGCCGAGCCTACGATCGTCCCGATACCCACATCGTCGAACGACACGAACACGCCAATAATTGAGGTGAAGAGTTCAGGCGCCGAGCCGCCCGCCGCCATAAACGTGGCGCCGGCCACATCGTCTCTTATAGCTAGTCGTTCGATGATAACATCGAGCGACGGGACGAAGAATTCGTCGCAGACTATCGCTAGCGCGACGAACATGTATCCCATGCCGAGCACGTGCAGGAAGACGGCCCCGGAGCGGCGCTGGTCCTCAGTGAAGAGGTCGGTCGGGAAGAGCGGGGCTTTTTCCTCGTGCTCGGTGGGTTGTGGTTCGTAGTCGTAGTCTAGGATGGTGGTGTTGGGCTCGGCCCGCGCGGCGGCGAGGAGCGCCAGGAGCAGCGCGCCTCCCATCTCGCGAGTGCCGCGCGACTGCCGCGCCCCCGCCCGCCGCTCGATAGCGCCGCACTGCGCTGCGTCGCGCCGCCGCCGCCGCCGCCCGCCCCGGGCACGACGGGAGCATACATTGGGAGATAAACACTTCATCATACTTTTAGTTTATAAGGTAAACAATTCACGTGTCCTTTTATTTAAAAATATTGAGATCCGACTAAAACTTAGTTTAAGGACGAGCAGAACGACGACAACGAAAGCGGATACATTTTTGGGAGATAAACACTTCATCATACTTTTAGTAGAAATAAGGTAAACAATTCACGTGTCGATTTAAACTTTCACGATTATCACTCATATTTTAAATTAAAACATATTTAAATTTTGAGTCTGCCTGCGACCACGGGTGTAACGTCATGCCCGAAACGTCAGTCTTGTTTGTCTTTAAAATATGAATTCACGTGTCCTTTTATTTTACAATAGATCCGACTAAAACTTAGCTTAACGACGACAACGAAAGCGAATACATTTTTGGGAGATAAACACTTCATCATACTTTTAGTAAAAATAAGGTACTTAAGCAATTCACGTGTCCTTTTATTTAAAAATATTGAGTTCCGACTAAAACTTAGTTTACGTTACAATAACAACGAAAGCGGATACATTTTTGGGAGATAAACACTTCATCATACCATTTTTAGTAGGAATAAGGTAAACAATTCACGTGCATTTTTATTTAAAAATATTAAGCTCTGTCTAAAACTTAATTTATGTAAGAATGCATAACAGGAGTGGATACACCGTAGAGATATACACTTCATAATACTTAGGTACTCCGTTTTTTAGCATCACTACATAAATAAATAAAATAAATATCTTGGGACATCACACAAATCAACCTAATCCCACGGTAAGCTCAATTAAGGCTTGTTATGTGGGTACTAGGCGACGATGTATATAATAGATAGATACATATAGATACTTAAATACATAGACAGCCATGACCAAGGAACAAATATTTGTGATAAATAAATACACAATGCCCTCGCCAGGATTCGAACCCGGAACCTCCAGCTTCGTAGGCAGGTTCACTACCAACTAGGCTACGGAGGCTGACTACATCATCATCATCATCAGCCTATCGCAGTCCACTGCTGGACATAGTAGGCCTCCCCAATTTCACGCCACCGTTCTCGATCTTCGGCTGCTCGCTGACTACATAGCACGCATAAAACATAGTCGCTGTCGCTACTGTCCGTTCATATGTATGCTTAAATCTTTAAAACTACGCAACGGAATTTGAAGCGGTTTTTAATAGATAGAAGGGGGAAGGTTGTATCAGTTTTGGACCCGTGCAAAGCCAGTTAGAAATAACGTACCTGAAACAATATTCACGTGCCTTTTTTAGAGTTCCGTAGTAAACAAGGAACCCTTATAGTTTCGCCATGTCCGTCTGTCGGTCTGTCCTCGAGGCCGTTAACGAGGATGCCATGGGGTCGCAGAGCATTTCACCATGACACCCTCCGGCGGTCCCGGTTAGGACCGGAACACCCGCACAAGGGAGGGGGAGGTCAGAACGCTTGACCTTTCCCCTCCGACAACGTGGTGGGGCCGTGCAATGCGGGTCCCGTACCCGCTGGCCACACTAGGGGTCGATGCGGACGAATGCTCTCCGCCTTCGACCCTGCCGCCTGCGTCGACAAGGCGGCGCGTCAGCAGCTGCTTCGCGCGCCCTCTCCGCCGAATCCGCGTTACTAACTCAACATTTTTGATACTTTTTCTGCCGCTATGGGGAGGTGAGATGGCAGCACTGAGCCGAACGTTCAACGAACTGTCAAAATAAATAGGCGCATTTAATTTTCAACATATTTATAGGTTTATTTATTCTGAAAACCATTACTTTAGGCATATTATTACCTAAAATAAATAAATAAAATAGTTCAAAGTCAATTCTCATGAAATGAACAAAGTTATAGTAATTATTTTTAATACCAGTGACATTGAGCGCCTGTTTTAGAGTTCAATCTTCAGTTCGACGACCGCGTATTTAGTCGTAATCCATTACAAAATCAATAAACTTCCAAATAAAGTAGAATTTCGATATTTTAGGTCCAAGTACCTATGAATAGTATGATTGTGACATCTGTGTGAACCCGACACATGGATATAGAATATGGATATGGATTTGACAACGTAATAATAATAGCAAGAACGAAAGGGATGGTCTTATGAAACTTTTTACTAGTGGAAGTGAAAAGGAACGATAATCGTCCGTCCTTATCACTGTGCCACTATTTTTTGTGTGTGTGGCACGTAGATGCTAAATCTAAGTGCCAGACAAATGCGTTGAATACGTCACTATACGTAGTATCTTCTTAGTAGTCTGTGACTACGTCTATCCCT
Source organism: Thaumatotibia leucotreta (assembly GCA_025490895.1). NCBI lineage: Eukaryota > Metazoa > Arthropoda > Insecta > Lepidoptera > Tortricidae > Thaumatotibia > Thaumatotibia leucotreta. Next base: position 24,634 of record JALPQI010006175.1, read on the forward strand.
CTTAGTTGCACACTATGTGCGGCCCCTCGACCCGACACCTACTCTAGCGCCGTCTGGTGGCAGAAAAAATATCGAAAACCCTCAATGATGACAACTATGACAAATTCAAATTGATAAGTCAGAGTAAGAGTAAGCATATTTTCAAATCAAACTGTCTGTCAAGATAATATCTGAAGGGTCCACGGAAAGAACATGCCTAGTCAATTCAAATTACGGAAGGAAAAACCACCTTACTTTTAACAGAATAAGGTGTGAATTTGCCCTGATTTTTTTAAGCACTGGACATCATCTGGACATGTTTTCTCCGTGTACCCTTCATCTATACTAAACATACCACAGATAATAGTACATTGTGCATCAAGGGAGGTAAGTACGGAATTACTAACGAGAGTGTTAGAAGCCCGACGCCGTCAGGCGGAGGGCTTTTATGACTCGAGTTAGTATTCCGCTTGCCGACCGTGATGCATACAATGTTTTTCATCACACTTGCCAACCAAAAAATGAGTTTTACGACATAATATTATTAAATGACGTACTGACATTTCTATTACTCCCTAGGGAATATCACTTTTCTATTACTCCCGCTACGCGCGCAAGCAATGGCGCGCTTAGACAGCAAGTGTGATGAAAAATAAATTTATATGTCTATGAAACTATGAATGTAGGATTAATATGGATTTGACAACGTTATAATAATAGCAAGAACGAAAGGGATGGTCTTATGAAACTTTTTACTAGTGGAAGTGAAAAGGAACGATAATCGTCCGTCCTTATCACTGTGCCACTATTTTTTGTGTGTGTGTGCATTAGATGCTAAATGTAAGTGCCAGACGAGGGGCCGCACATAGTGTGCCACTAAGAGGGATAGACATAGTCACTTACCACTAAGAAGAAAGTGCCACACAGGCACTTAGTGACGTATTCAACGCATTTGTCTGGCACTTACATTTAGCATCTAATGCACACACACACAAAAAATAGTGGCACAGTGATAAGGACGGACGATTATCGTTCCTTTTCACTTCCACTAGTAAAAAGTTTCATAAGACCATCCCTTTCGTTCTTGCTATTATTATAACGTTGTCAAATCCATATTAATCCTACATTCATGGTGCCAGACAAATGCGTTGAATACGTCACTAAGTGCCTGTGTGGCACTTTCTTCTTAGTAGTAAGTGACTATGTCTATCCCTCTTAGTGGCACACTATGTGCGGCCCCTCGAGTAGGCCAGGTATTGACACTGCGGCCCTCCCGCGAACTTCGAAATCCGCAAATTTCGAGGATTTGTGCCTCTAACCCTCTAATGGAGTTGTTGAGTGAGAACCTTTGTTGGAGTGACAGAAACAATTGAAACAAATCCTCGATATTTACGAAAATATTACGAAGTTCGCGTTAGCAGGGTCGCATATTATAGTTACATTTTACAATTTCGCTGTTTGCCTCTCTAACGTAGGTACGCACATATTGGCTAGAGAGGCAAACAGCAAAATTGTAAATTGTATCTTTATAAAACGCGATCCTGGGGCCTATTGAATAACAAATTTCAACTAATATTACAAGCTGAAGTCTCTTTTCAGTCTCTCTTACTAGAAAGAGACTTCCGCTTGTAATATTTGTTATTCGCTTGTAATATTTGTTGTAATTAAATAATAGGTATTCTCTAGCAAACCAGGGGTGGTTTGCTAGAGAATACCTATTATTTAATTTTAACAGAAGGGCATTTTCACTTCTAGAGACACCCAATTAGCTTAACTCTCACAAAAAAGTTAACTTCGATGTCAGCTTTGTAACGAAAATTAAGTATGAAATATTTACGTAAATCCACTTTATTCGTGTTTTTATATTGCATTACGCGTAATCTTTCTGGATTAAATGATAAAAAAATATTGTTGTTAATATTTAATGCTTAATTGTCGTTACAAAGCTGACATAGAAGTTAACTTTTTTGTGAGAGTTAAGCTAATTGGGTGTCCCTAGAAGTGAAAATGCCCAGAAAGGAAAACTGTGGAGCAAATTATATAGGCATTTTTATTTATTGAAAACCTATTAAATACAAAAGTCATTTCCTTTAACATAATCAATACCAAGCACAGCAAACCCCCTCTGTGATATCATCATATCAAGTCATGAATGTCATGATATTAAACTACGTAAGATGTTACAGCAACATTTGTTTTTATTCTTTTTTAATGGCTACAGCTGGATTTACTATCATGATAGCACTTATTAACTCAAATATTTGATTCTTTGTAGCAAACTTTAGAAGGTCACTCCAATCTCCAGCCTGACAATTCAGTGCCAACTTTGATATACATTCTGCCTTGAGTTCATCTATTAAATAGTAGGAGGCAAACAACAGCAGTGGTTTAAGGCCATCATCTGAAAGAGTTCTGAGGTACATGTAGTCCTTGAAGTGTTGGAGGGTCTGCAGAGTGACACCCTCAATCTTAATGCGACCTTCAGTTGTCTCCTTCCATTCTCCCAATAGCATTGCTCGGAACACATCACTATGCGCTGCCAATTGTGCTCTATGGACTGGCACACATCCTTCACCAGCACTTAAGCTGAAGTCGGTAAAATCAACATCATTATAAAGTCTCAACAGATGTGACTCTTCAATCTTGCTTGCAGAAATATGGAAATTCAATATATATGTTAAGACATCATCTAATGATATGTCAGAACATTGCTTCTTGCCGACATGCTTCCATTCATTTTTGCATAGCCATTCTGAATAAAATGCCTCATCAAAGTCTTGGCAAGATACTTTTACTTTGACTTCGCCAGTTATAGCTTTTGCCAGAACATCACATTTGAGAGGTTCTCTATATTTGCGTTTGAAATGTAAATGCACTGTTGCCAGCCCATTGACAATGAAATCTGTGCTAATGAATTCTTCATATTCTGATCCGGAGTAGCTAATAATGCATCTTAGTTTTAGAAATGTGCCTAGGTCTTGCTCTTTGATCATCCTGAAACAAGTAAATTTATTTTATTATTAGAAACTAATAGGTATGTAAATTATAAATATTAGATGTCATATACTAAAGAAAAAACGACCAAGATCACCAACAACCGAGGTGGGAATCGAACCCATGTGCTCAGCATTCGCAGCTGATGCCTGCACCCCTCGGCCACTTGGTCTTAGCAACCACCAGTCAATTTTCTTGGGTATGTGCAATCCCTTACAAGGCTAGGCGCCTTTGACCATTCTCTAAGGGCAGGCAATACATGCTTGCACCTCCTATTAATAATTTATAATTTATATAGTATTAAGTAGTGTGACTACTGGGGAAAAAATAAAGGCACAAATCAAAATGTTTACTTAATAAATAATTTGATTTGTGTTTTCACAATACGTTTAGTAGGTATGTTTTAAAGTTACGAACCACACTTTACAATTTACGACAGAAAAAAGCTGATTCACCCTTCTAACATAATAGGCATCAGGCAGTCCTATGGAACCCGGGACTACAACCGGGATCAAAACTATTTCCCAGCAACTATAACCGTGTGCATGAACATCTTAGAACAAAGAAAATATGTCTGTATAAATAACTTTTCAAGTTCAACTGCAGGATTACAGACATTACAACCATTACAGGATAGCTGAAACAAAGTAGGTATTTTATTACTTACACTGTAATAGTCATATCGCCTCAAAACTAAACGCACTGACTTAAATAAAACCAAGACCTGCCTCGAGCCAAGATCATGTATAATTTAACATTTCGTATCAATGGAAGAAGATAAGAGTAGACACTAGACAGATAAACACTATAAACAGGAAACAGGATTCTAAGTAATTCAAAAAATAACCTGTCAACTGTAAACAGTGTTACCAAGTCAGAATTCAATTTGGGCATTTATAGGGCGCACATCATGCGCACATGCATCTAAACTGTCTGCTTGATCCATTTCGCCATAGAAAATTGATTTTAAAGTACAGTTTCTTTATTGTGGATTTGTTTTGCCAGGCTGTGTGATTTACAATTTACATTTGCCTAAGCCTATACTATTGACGACTTAATGCTTAATAATTTATACAAAAAAATAATTTGTGAATAGGAACGCAAGCCCATAGACAAACATTCAAATCATTTATTTTCCAAATATCAGTTATAAAAAGATACAAATTTTATACAAAAAACTAATACTATCTCCCTACCCTACCTACTCGTCCACAAGCCCTAATGTTGTTCTTGGCATTGTACCAAGAACACTCGCCGCATTGCCCCTTTGTATGGCCAGGCTGAGCCTTTGGGCAAAGAACGAGCCGGCTCGTAAGTCGCCAGACACACCAACAAGTTTTTTTGAAATTTCTTTCACAATTGTTTTAGTGTCTGACGACCACGGGCCAAAGGTTTCTACGGCTAGGGCCACAAAAATGTAATTGTCCTTTAAAAAGGCATATTTGCGGCACTTAGCTATTTGTGCTTCTTCAGCAGCCGACCCTGGCTTCCTGGCAGAACGCTGGACGTGGGACGGAGCCAGCGTATCCACACAGGTGGCATCCCACGTCAGGGGTCGTCCTAGAAACCAGGGCACAAGCGTACAGCCGTCGGGTCGTTTGCCATCCATCGCAGAAAATAGACAAACTGTCATTTCATTTCAATCATGCTGCTGTCACTCACGGTATAATGTCATGTCATGTCATTGACCGACTTATCACACGTAAGGTTTCTAATAGGATTAGAATCTAATTATTATTCAATATTTCACGTTAATATCATTACGAGGGACCTAAATTAGTCGTCAAAATGTGGATCGACGAAGCGGACGGCCTGACAGAGATATTTAAAGGCTATTTGCCTTACTATTTGCTTGTGGCTCTTCCTATTTTTATCATCATGTCGCCAGTGAATCCGGTGGCCGCATCTCATGAATTTTCGGTGTACAGGATGCAGCAATATGACCTTCATACCATTCCCCATGGTAAGTACAATATGGCAATGCAAGTTTAATTTATAAAAGCAAAAATCGATTATGATTTTAGGTTATAATTTCGGCTGCTTTAGCCCTATATAAATAGGTATTAAGAGTATCTTATCGTTTTTAGAGATGTTGACCTAGATCATTGTTTGTTTTCATATTCAAAGAAACATGGTAGTTTTAGAAAATGATAACTAGGGTTAGGAATTTTGGTGGCATTAGGTGAACAGATGACAGTGGAGTCGTTGCTCAAATTGTTTATGATTGATTGAGTAATTAATTAATCTAAAATAATACATAATTCTTTTTAACAGGGTTTCGCCCATTTTAAGTACTAAACAATTTTATTGTATTAATATTTGACTTTCTATGAAATTAAGTTCAATATTTTTTGTATAATATAGCTTAAATATGATTATTATATAATATTTATGGGCTTCGAGAAAACTAGAACCTTGAAAATCAAATAAATATATTTTCTCATTTATCAACATTTTATTGAAAATGAACATTTTTCTAGATTCTCAAAAACAAAATTCATGTTATTTATTTAAATTCATTGATAAATCCAGCTTGAACTAAACACTATTTCGTTATTATTTTATAAGTTAATCATTTATTCAAGTAAAAAATATTTGTAACATCGACTCCACCATGCTCTGTTCCATAAATGCCACCAAATTCCTAACCCTAATGATAACAGTGTAGACTTGTTAATGTTGAAATTAACTTTACCCAGAGAGAAAGGCTATAACCAGACTTTACTTTACATAGCAGTAACAATATGAGATGTATAGTGTCTTTGCTGCAGGTTCTATGTTGTTATAATAACAACTCATTGGACAATTATGCATTCCACATAATTATGTATATGACTCCTTTATCTATCATACTCTGATAGAGTACTGAAAACAATAAATTCTTGGTTGACCAGCAAAACTCACTACCGAAATAGGCATGATGACTGGCAAGTCAAATCAGCATCTTTTTTCAAACTGTCAAAACGATCACCACTAAGGAATTTTATATGAAATACTCTAAAGTGACATCACATTTGAGTACTGCCAAAGGACCAACTCTTTTAAGTTCTTTGTAATTTATTAAATAGAAGTTCAGTACAAAAATTACTGCAATCTACATCTTAGTAATAAACTCTTTGTGTATTATTTTGTGCATAATGTTAAATAATTTATTTTAACTACAGTCATCATCCCTATTGTCAGGCAGGCAGTCAATCAAAGGAATATAATTGTTCCTGAGCTATTGGTGTTTCCATGTGTTTACATATATCCTCGTAAACTCCATCTGTACAAGAGAAATATCCAAAATTTGCAATTGCAAACTTGCCTAAAATCAACTTTATTGCCGGAAGGCGGAGTAGGCATAAATTTGATTTTAGTTTGTTCTAAATTTTTACAAGAGAAAACAAATGCCACTCTGTTCTGATTTAATATTTTTTTATTTTGGTTGATGTGAATAAGTACTACAGACCATAAGTCTTATGAGGATCTAACTATGTGAGAAGTGTTCCATGAAAATGTCTACTTTTTGTCACTATGGTAGCTAGAGTAGCTTCCCTAATAAGATATGCTAGGAAACACTGTCAATCTTAAAGCCTAGATAGGTATGTTATTATTATTTAATTTACTGATTTCATTGTTCAACAGTATTGAAGGACAGTGTCACTTACAACATGTTTTCATGGAATGCTCCATTATCAATTTATTAATCCATAATAAAAGTGCTTCTTTGTTTTGGGCTAGGTAGGTTTTGGTAGAGTTAGCTAGAAAATGTTTATCAAGTCTGTTTAAAGTACACTGAAGTCCCAACAAGAATAAAAATGTGATCCGTAGCTGTGACAATTTTTTTAAATATCCACCAGGTTGCCGCAGCGCAAGTTTCAACTTAGAGGGCCGGTCACTCACATCTTGGAGCACGTCCCGGCACTGTGTGGTGGCTCGCATCCAGGATGTCACCATCGAGCAGTTCCTGGAGATACGGAATAAAGCCGGAGCCCTGCTACTCGTGATGCCAAAGAATGACACAGTGCTTAGTGTTGAGGAAAAAGAGGTATGTAATTATAATCATCAACCAATATCTCTAAGGTCCCATCATCACACCCTAACTTGGTGCCAACGGTATCATTTGTTTTGAAGTCAGTTAAAAAAACCGGCCAAGTGCGATTCGGACTCGCGCGCGAAGGGTCCGTACCATTATCAATTTATTATTAAAAAAATACAGTTAAATCAACCTACCTCAAAAACTATAGAAGATAATTTAATCAAACTAAAAATCGTTGATAGAGTTTATTAATGTGCATAACATATATTTTTTTTAGTATTTTATATCGCGTAGTTTAAAAAATAGAGGGGGGGGACACATTTTTCAGACTTTGAGAGCTGACATCTCGAAAACGATTTGCTAAAATAAAAATGAGATTAATGAACCTTCATATCATTTTTAAAGACCTTTCTATTAATATCCCACACGCTTATATACAGCTAAAAAAATTGTTCTATCCCTCAGTTACATGTATGAAGGGCCCCCACCCCAATGTTTTTTTTTACAATTTAGTATCATAATCCTGTAGCGGTTCATACAAATCATACAACACATATCCTTATCCTTACTGTAGCATTTATAGTTTCCGAGTAAATAGGCTGTGACAGACGGACAGACGGACATGACGAAATCTATAAGGGTTCCGTTTTTGCCATTTTGGCTACGGAACCCTAAAAAGAATTATCGAAATCCGGTTGGTGTGACATTAAGTTATCTGTATGGACATGGTTATTGTAAATTTATGACTGGTTTTCTCATGGATGCCGTTGTTAGAACTGGGCCAAAATAAATGGACCAATTCGTAAGAATCAGCTTTCAAATAAAAAAGAATCATCAAAATTGGTTCTCAGTTAACAAACTCAAAAAACAACATACAGTCTAATTGAGACCTACCGCCTTTCGTAGTAAACTAGGAACCCTTATAGTCTCGCCATGTCCGTCTATCTGAAGCATAGCTCTGAGGCCTTTAGTACTAGAAATGTGCAATTTGGTACTGGTGTACATATTAATCAAGGCGACAAAGTGGTACAATAAAATCCCAAAAGAAAGTTTTTTCTTAAGTCAATATTTTCGGATATAAACGCTCCAGTAGAAAAACAAATCCCCCCCCTCTAACTTTTGTTTCGTGTACGCCGTGTCCAATAAGTTCGAATACACATATTTTACCTCAGTTCTAAAAATACAGGAATCACAGGTTATCAAATAGTAATGTAAAGTAAAGAGTATTTTCATCTTAATAAAATACATCCACAATGAATGTGTCATATCCGCAGTGTCTAAGAAGAAAAGAGTGTAAAGTGCCAACAAAATACTTGCTCGGCACGCAGGTGACGAGTTAATTTTTATTACGAGAATCCGTATGGGCATAGACTAACTTATACATAGACTGTTCGCCCCATACAACTCTAAATTATTTTTCAAAAAAGTTAACAGATGGCGCCGCGTGCGCCATTGGTACATAAACGTATTTTGACTGCTTATATTTTCCCCTCTCAGTATCTGACAATATATATTTTTAATTGAATTAACATATCGTAGCAAAGAAAATCATTTTACAGCCTTTTAAACAACAAAAATATATGTATGAAGATTTTAAATTTATTAGCATTGATTCATTTAAACGCCATCTATCGTGCAATAGATTAATGATCTCGTCATTGATTTTTAGCTTGCTATCGGAGTAAAACATTAAATGGATAGATCCGTTTAGGACAAAAGAGGCCATAGATGTCACTAAAATCAATTTTGCACACAAATATAAGAGAGGACGCGAATATAAGTGTAAACCCGCAAATAAAGCCCTGTGGCCCGACCGCGAAAAACGAAATTCGTAAATTTCGAGGATTTTTCTCTGTCACTCCAAGCTTCCAGAACTATCGAAATTTGTAAACATACATCGTGTCTTTGTCACTTTAAGTAAAAAGCCTACCACAGACTCCGAAAACCGTAAATTTAGAACATCTAGCTCTGTTATTTCAACAAAGGCGTCTTGAATTGATTAGGACAGCAACAAATCCCCAAAATTTGCCGATTTCGAAGTTCGCAGAAATCGAAATTCGTAAATTTCGAAGATTTTTCTCTGTCACTCCAACGAAGGTGTCGTGAGCGGGACTAATCCTCGAAATTTGCGGATTTCGATTTTCGCGGAAGGGCTGTTGATGTTAATATGTAGATTTAGATCCTAAAGGAGCTCGGGATACGGTTTAACACCAAATGAATTATTAGATGTTTAGCCAATCCCTAAATATACGCTCATCTGAATCTCTGTCGCCTATCATAGGTTCATTTCCGTCAAATTCGATATTTGCTCCAGCAAAAATAAAAATCCCAAAAATATGCTCACGGCGCGAAATTTTAGAACTGCGGGAACGGCAGTGGCGTGGTGTCCACTATAGTTATAGTTATTTATATGAAAACAAAAATATAGAAATGTCGTGGAGTATTTAAAAATGAATATTGATGACGATTCTATCAAATTTTATGGTAGGTACCTAGTGCAGCGCCTACAGCCGCCACTGGTAACAGTAATAACTCTTATCTCGTATTATAAATCACGGTACAAATTTCACCATCATAAATATCATGATTGAAGCGTCAAGTTTTGAAATACCTATAATCATAAGTAAGTATAGGTAGTCTACATATAGCCTAATAGGTAACTTGCAAAATAGAATCACCACTGCGAGCGAACGACCGACGTTGCCAACTTGCCACGTTTGGTTTGGTAGAATAACCTCGCGATAGTTAAGTAAGTTGCCACTTAGCCAGTAGCTACAGCTGGCAACAAATTTACCGAAGAACTATCGCGAGGTTATTCTACCAAACGTGGCAAGTTGGCAACGTCGCTCGTTCGCTCGCAGTGGTGATTCTATTTTGCAAGTTACCTATTAGGCTATATGGCTAAGTTGCCACTTAGCCAGTAGCTACAGCTGGCAACAAATTTACCGAAGAACTATCGCGAGGTTATTCTACCAAACGTAGCAAGTTGGCAACGTCGCTCGTTCGCTCGCAGTGGTGATTCTATTTTGCAAGTTACCTATTAGGCTATATGGCTAAGTTGCCACTTAGCCAGTAGCTACAGCTGGCAACAAATTTACCGAAGAACTATCGCGAGGTTATTCTACCTAACCATTTTTTTTTAAATTCCATTTGACCTTCGACGATAATGTTCCATTTCTACGTTCGAATTCAACATAGTTGAAAAAAAAATACGATTAGTAATATATTAATCGTACATAGTTTACAAATATTAATATATTTAGGTATTTTAAGTATAGAATATTAACTACATAGGAAATTACGTATAAAGGAAAGACAAACTCAAGTGGCCGCCTTCCATCCATCCAGTGCAACGTATAATTCCAGAAATACCTCATGCACCCGTATTCGTCTGTTTGAAATTCTAAATTTGCCGCCATTTAATTAGGTATCGTGGGCACAAAAAAAAATGGATGGTAATTTATCGATGAAATTGATTGTAGTTTATAAGAGCGGGCATCAACGTAGGAAAAAAATCTGAATTCACCCGCGGGCCCCGCTCCTGTTGCTCTGTACGTGACGGCGCGCCTACTATCCTCCCGCTCGCACACTCGCATAGTATATGCCTGAGCAACTACATGAAACGTGGCAATAATATTGGTACTATTTATAATTATGTGCAATCATAAAGGCTGGGTCACACCAGATGCGTGTACGTGCGCGTTGCGTGGCCGCCACCCGTTTGCCACCCACCTCCTCCCACTGCCACCCGTCGACACCCAACGCCTCCCGTCGCCACCCGCCACCCCCGGCCTCAGCCCGCCGCCACCCGCCTACCCCCGCTGCCACCCGTCACCAACCGTCCCCGTCGCCACCCACCGCAACCCGTCGCCACCCGCCTCCTCCCGCTGCCGCCCGCCACCCGTCGCCGCCCGCCTCCCCCCGCCGCTACCCGTCACCACCCACCGCCACCCGTCGCCACCCGCCTCCCCCGCCGCCACCCGCCTCCCCCCGCTGCCACCCGTCACCACCCGTCGCCGCCCGCCTCACCCCGCTGGATGCGGGTGGCGCAGGACAGGTCATTGTGGCAATCTTTGGGGGAGGCCTACGTTCAGCAGTGGATGTCTTTCGGCTGATATGATGATGATGAATTATTAGTCATAATAAAGTCTAAAAGTGGTAGACCACATTTTTTGTCGACTGTACCTATGGAGGCGCACAAATTTGAGTTTATTACTACATTTCAAGTGATAACTGATATACATACAGTCTGTTACCATCAAGCGGGCTTTTATTTGAGTTACATTTCTTTAGTTAGATTTTTTAATTAAATAGTGCTCAGGACATTGTCCAGAATCTTCATCTAGGTATCATCATCATCATCATTTAAATATTTTGCAAACGGGTTATTCACGTAATTTATTTACGTCGATAATTGCCGGACATGTACGTATGTTTGTATCGACATAAATTGCGTGAGTAACCCGTTTGCTAAATATTTAAATATGTTAGAGTTAGTTATAATTCTAAAATCTTCATCTCGTTACTCAGTAACGAGTAAAAGTCTCCATGATGGTACTAGTTGCTGTATGTAAGTATTATATGTATTTAGTTAGCTAATCCTCTAGGCTTATCGCGAACTTCGAAAAATGAAAATTTCGGCCATCTTTCTCTTGCAACTTATTTTCGATATGCAACTTATTTTCAATCGTATTTCGGTATACATAATTATACGTATAGTGTTTAGAGTTCAAATACCGGCGAGGGAATTATTTGTGTATTTATTTATCACGAATATTTGTTTCTTGGTCGTGGCTAGGACTTAGGAGGCAGCCAGGTATTTAAGTATCTATATGCATTTATCTCTCTAATATTCATTTTTACATGCCATTGAAAAATGTATGTTATGTTATGGTCACCAGCATTGCCCGAGGGGTGCGATCTACCCATTAGAATAGACGGGGCAGATTCGACCTACTGCCGACAAGGACGCGTATGACGGACTTGAGGCTTCGTCCGTTAGTACAGCGACGCACACCCGAACGTGACCATCTCCCTACCCAGAGTTGGGCATTCTTAATTAGTTATCTAGATAACTATTTTAAATAAAATCATCTCAGATGAATTTATTCGAAGATAATTCAATTGCAAAAATTTTAGTTGTCAACTCTTTTATTAAGATAAATTATCTAGATGAAGATAACGGGCCTCGTTTGTTCTTGAAGTAAGCTCATCTAAAACGTCAGGTCAAACAGTCATAATGACATTGCCATGGACCTATACCTAAACTGGACTAGGTACTCATACCTACTCATTTTTGTTAGTCAATAATTAAATTAAACAATATCAGTGAGCACGACGGACACATCTCTGTAATAAAAAGGGACTAGTGAAAATGGTCCGAGTGAGAGCAACTAACTAGAGGATGGTGTATCAGTTACACAAGTTACCTGTATAAAAAACACATTAGGGTGGCTATGATTTGGGCCGGTATAATTACGTATATGGTTGCAATTTTAGTATTTAGTTCGTTAAACAGTATTTAGTGGACATTTATATGGAAACAGCTCGGTCCAAGACTCAAATGGCTGCTGTTTGAGATTACGAGTGTTAAGTTCTACCCAAGCAATCAAAGACGCCATCCGAAATTGTCTTGTGGTTTTAACGATGCAACATATAACATCAAACTTTCACAAATTGCCAAACACACACAAATTTCACAAATGCCTGAATACCCTAGACTAGAACGTCCATACTCACAGAGGATCATTATGAAACCCAAATTATAAAGGCAATTGCCTCCAAGTTTTTCAATTTACGTATGGCTCGCCATGGGAGAAGTACATTTCTAAGAGATTTGGGAAATAAAGAATCGATTACCACAAACATAAAATCTATATAGTATTATTTAAGTAGTGTCACTACTTGGGATAAAAATAAAAACACACATCAAAATATTTAGTTTATAAATAATTTGATAAGAGTTTTCACAATGACTTTGTTTAACAATAGACAGTTTTTTTAGTAAAAAAAGTGTCAACTCTCATAGATCGTAATGTTAGCATGGTCACCGTAATTAAAACGAGATGCAATTCTCTAATATGCTTTCTCTGTCGGTCACACTTTTTTGTTGCAGTACTCAGTCCAGTTTAGGTATAGGTCAATGAACATTGCTCATGACATTAAGTAAACTTAAGTAAAGTTAATTCATCTTTTCTTTCAAACGTCAAATAATTTATTTTGATAAAAGTTCATTCATCTAGATAAATTCAAAATAACAAATGAAGGATTATTTAGTAATTGAAATAAAAGATGATTTAGTTATCGATCCGATTATTTGTAAAAAGATAATTTTTGCCCAACTCTGTCCCTACCCCCAACATTTACAGCTTACAGACAATTTATATCTGGAGGCTTTTGATGGTCCAGTTTATCGTGGCATGTGTCACTCGTTCATATTAAAAAGTAACAGAAACTACGACAAACAATACAAACGCAACCATCATCACTGCCTACTGGTATCAGACTGTACACATACAACCGTTGGCCACACACCACTGAATACGTTTACTTATATTATTGCACTTACTACGCTTAAAGTCCGGCAAACCATGTTACGCATTTTAATAAATGCCCGGTCGCCGGTAACATACTGTATACATCAAATCATTGGGCAAAGGCTACTGAAAATGTTTGTTTAGGTATATTATTGAACTTACTAAAACTATAGTACGGTAGGTAACTCATATTTCCGGTTTTTATAAATGCCCGGACGCCGGTAACAGATTGTATACCGGATGGAAATTATTTTTGGGTCAGTGAGGGCAACTACCAGATTCAGAGTAGCTACGCGAAAATTGTCTTAAAAGACTTTCCCTCGATTTTAAATTAATAAAGATTGGCGTTTACACATTTTGGAAAAACATACAGGTTGGGAGAAAATGGTCATTTTTGACAAACTTTTTTTTGACGCCAATATTATCCTGTTTCTGTTCAGGACCAAAAGCTCGTAAAGGACCAAAAAAAATTTTTCGGCTGGAAAAGCCACAGATCAAGAATTAAAATTCACAATCAAATTGTACGAAAAATTAAAAAAAAAATCTCCCTTTATTTTTTATGCCCATCGATTCCATTCCTATCCAGTACCAATAGTTTCCTAGGGGTCACCTTACGGTGATGTACAAAAAAGACAAAGATTCAAGAAAACTGGTTTCATTATTTTACTATGGGAAAAAAGTGTCTTTTATCTGTCACGATTGGCATAAAAAAAATAAGCGTGAAATAGTAGATTGTGTCACAAGGGATCAAAATGGTATGTTTCCGAAGTGGGCGTATATTGAATCTTGAATAGAGCGACGGATTCCACAATCGAATCCCGACCGTAGGGAGTTTGATTTATAGTTTGACTATAGTTTTTGAGGTAGGTTGATTTAACCGTATTTTTTAAATAATAAATTGATAATGGTACGGATTTATGGAACCTTTCGCGCGCGAGTCCGACTCGCACTTGGCCGGTTTTTTTTCCTAACAGGTTGAGTTTGGGCAGCAAAAAAAATACGTGTCCGTTATTTTAGACTACTCTATAACATTATATTATATCAAAATGAATTAAATCGGAGTCGGACAGTTGGGTACCCTAACCTTCCTTGTTAGAGTTGCGCGTGCAATTAAATTTGCCCCGTGACGTACAACACATGCGCGAGCGCGAGCGGTGATGCATTGCCAGCTCGCGGAGGTCGCCTCGCCCGCTCGTCGGCGGCGCCTCGTTACCAGGTCTCTCGATCAGCTTTCCGCGTGAAGAAGGTGAAAAAGGTCGTACGTACATTTATTAAGTACCCACTATGTACCACATCTATTTGGGAAATTATTTTAGGTCTGTAAGGGCAGCTACCAGATTTAAAGTAGTTACGCGGTAATTAGAAGGCCTTAGAATACCTTCCTTCGATTTTAAATTAATGAAGATTAGCGTTTACAGATTTTAGAAAAAATATACAGGATATTGTTTCTTTTCAGGATAAAAAGTTTGTACCTATGGGACCAAGTTTTTATACCAATCGATTCCATTCCTACCAATAGTTTCCCAATAATAGGTTCCAATTCAACTTACGGCAATGTACAAAAAAGCCAAAAATGAAAGAAAACCGTTCATACATTTACAATGGGAATAAATGAAATTTTAATTACATTAACTGTCAGGCTAATTAATGTTGCCAATGTTTTCATACAATATTATTGTCATTTAGCATAGGAGGACTAATTAGTGAAAGTAGTATCAAGAAATAACTAAGTCCATATCACACATCACATAATAACCTGAATATCACCGAATAACCTAGTTTTACATATGTCAATAAAAGTATTTATACCTACACAATAAAATTAAAATAACAGTGAATCTATCTAAAAGTAGTCTCCGTAATTTATCATCCTTCACAGTTTATTTCGATATAATTTATTGAAGCTATTCAATCGACAAACAATTGATGTCTCTCCAGTTTTGCCAATGCGATTTTAAGGCCCGTCTCTCACGAGGCGACGCTCAAGCGATTTGCGTTTCATACCCGTATCCTACACGTCGCTTGTGAGGATCCGCCATATATATTGATTTACGACCTTGCACACACGACGAGACACGAGACGCGTTGACGACGCGTTTAATATCATATATCAGTCGCTCGCTACTGTCGTGCTGGTCGCACGCTATTCGAGTCGCATACGCGTTGCAGACGAAATAGCGGCGGCGGCGGAACTTTTTAATGTTAATTTCGTACAGGAGGTGGAAAAATATGCATGTTTGTACAATTATAAGATAAGCTGTCAGAGTTTGTCAGGAAAAAGTATGTAGGTAACAGAAAAGTCGTGGATTGAGATTGGAAAAAAAAACTTAAATTATTCAACTCAATTACTCTAAGGTTAGCTGGAAGAGATCCCTTATAGGGATAAGTTCGCCTTTGTAATAACATTTTTATTATTATGTCGAAATTTTTGTTTTGTACAATAAAGTGCTTTACTACTACTACTACCTACTATTATTAAAAGGTATACGGATGCATCCAGAATCATTTTTTATATTTCCACTTGTTTTTGTAATAAATATATAGCAAAATATTGTCTTCATCACTCGAGTCCTAGACATTATCACACGAATGTGTTCCGCAACTGATCTTATCTCAACTGATGAAAGCGACATCTACTGACAAGTAGTAGGGCCGACAATGGTACACCAGAAGCAATACTACCTACTCATCACTAGATGTCACTGTAAGTCCAAATATTATACAAGCTGTATTAATCCTTATGTATGACAACTAACGCCAACTAGTGCTGAAATTATTCAACAGGCAAAATTTACTAACGCTGCCTAGTGTCGAGATATATTTTGGCTGTCGCATATTTTTGTATGGGCTTGACATATCTGGTATTTCTTTATTTATGGTATGGGGTAGACAGACTTATCATGTTCAAAATTGGCGATTGTGGGTACCGAGTATAGAACACATTCCGGGCTATCAGAAAAATGGTCCTAGGTTCCAGAGCTCACTATCGACCATGGCGTGGGATGCAGTATGTAAGCGAGTTACACTGCCTTCAGTACTTTTAGATTAAAGCGTTAAAATTAACGTTTTTTTTTCTATAAAACCGAATTTGTGGAGAAGATAAATGCTCCTAAGTTTAAAAGGGAAAGAGTATCATGTGTTCTAACAAGACGCAGCTCCAGCACAGACGGCAAATGGCGTTCCAGCGTGGTTTCAGACTAAATTGGCAGTTTTTTAGCCGAAACATGAATTGCCATGCAGTCCTCCAGGTTTAGGCGTATTAGATTATTTTTAATGGTAATACATGCTTTAAAGACTACATTTTTATAAAATCAGGAACCTAGATCATTTCAAAAAGGTTACCAGGGGTATTTGGGGTCAAATGTGAAGAAAATGGTGCGTGCCGCGTAAGATCCGTTTGAAACGCGTTTGAGGCTGGTAAAAAAGTTATAGCTGGAGTTATTCCAAAATATTTGTTGTGAATATAGTATATATAGTGCGCCATTCATAAAACATAATAATAACTGAAGGATCTTTTTGCCCATTTGTTTTATTCGATATTTGTTCTGTATTCGGATTTATTGGACACCGTGTAGATCCAAGCAATAAGAATAAATCCTTACGCGTAATAGTTTTCCCGTAAAGTGTACCACAAAAGTGCCCTGGCTAAAAAATTAATGGAAAATGATGTGAATGGGCTTATAGAATACTTTAAAATAAAACTACTTCAAACAAAATCAGCCCAGCCGTTTTTGAAAAACTATGGAACTCTACACTGACCATATCCCAACATGTTCTTGCCCGGTTTTTTTAAGTTTATTTATTTAACCTTTATTGCACAAAATAAAACTTGATGTACAAAAGGCGGACTTAATGCCATAAGGCATTCTCTACCAGTCAACCTTTAGGCAAAGCAGAGAGATTGTGGGTGGTGCAACTAAAATAATACAAACTTACTAAAAAGAAGCACTTATGCATGATTTAACATATATATTCCATATATAAATACACTACTTATATACACTCCATATAATCTCTATATACATACATACATAAAATACTATATACATACATAAATACATATAGAAGAGGACGAAATAAACAATCAGAGACTCTAAACTTTTTCCCCCTTATTCATAAACGTCTGCTAACTTAACAAGCCGCTAATAATTGTTTGTCCCTTTCGGTCAAAGTCAAAGTCAAACTATTCTTTATTCAAGTAAGCTTATTAATAAGCACTTTCGAATCGTCTGACATGAGAGAAAAAAATCTACTACTGGTTCAAACCCTACGCCGTTCCTGAGAAGAACCAGTAAGAAACAATAACAATGTGTCCATAAGAGCAAAAGGGACAAACAATTATTAGCGGCTTGTTAAGTTAGCACACGTTTATGAATAAGGGGGTTTAACTCTAAAGTTTGTTGAAAATAATTATTAATCTCTACAGCACATTCAGCTGTTGGAAATGGCAATGGTGCAGGACGAGATAAGTGCTCCAGTGTACTTCGCTCAGTGGTCCCCGGCCTTCGAGGGGATCATCCGAGACTTGCAGCATAGCTTCATCACCGATGACAAGTCCGGCACAGCGCTGGAAGCCATGGTTAACAGTGTGGCCTCAAACGGGTATCAAATTGGTAAGATTTGCTTTTCCAAAATGCCAAATATCCGTAAAACTTCAATGTACTAAATATAATTAAACGGTTAAACTCACGTGTATTTAGTCACTACGCGCAAAATGTTTCGGAGAGCCTAGGTCGAAATCTAAATTATCAAGCAATGAGCCCGCTTTCACGCTAAGTGTCTCCCGAGTGCGGCGCGACTCTTTACGTAAACGGCGCGTAGTGCCTAAATATTATTTATTCAAACAAAAAATATACGTTATGACGGTATAAACTAAAGCACACAATTTAAACTACACAATATTATAAACGTGAGTTCAACCTTTTAATTATAATACTGATGTCTCTAATCAATGTACAGATGTAGCGCAAAATACTTTCTATATAAAGTGCTTTCAAATTAGTCACGGATACCTTAGGGTATGCATGTGTTCATGATAACGGACAACTTTCCTTATGAGACTAGTATCGAAATCTTGAAAAAAAAAATCGCCTTTTCATACAAAGTGGTTTCACCGGTGATCAACATTTCATAGAAAGTGATTATATTTTTTCGATTTTTCGATATGAGTCCCATAAGTAAAATGATTCCTTATCATGAACACATGCATACCCTAAGGTATCCGTGACTAATTTGAAAACACCCTGTATATAACTCGCGTATATTAACTAACTTTAACTTCATTCCCACGTTTCGAACACTTCACAGGGTTCGAAAATGCTGATTCACCCAATTCGTTTTTTTTTAGTAAAATGCTTGTTTTTTGTAGTGGTATCGGCCCCTGCACCTCAGAAGTTGGACTCCAAGCCGGTGACTCTTCATGGGAAGTTGGTTGGTCGCTCCGGATCAGCTCAGACCATCATCATTTCTGCCCACTATGACTCCTCTGGATTGGTGCCAGTGAGTATATAAATCCAGTGATCAGCTATGCTATTCTCTTATTCACACATACGACGCTACGTTCTTCAACGAGCTCGACGTCGAGACAGCCTTGTCTAAATCTTAGCTGTTTTATTTGACATTAGGAATCGAGGCTGTGAGCGAGGTTGTGGGCGAGTTCGTCGCTGTTTTTCGTTAGAGAATACGAAGTTCGTACATTAAACGTCAAACTCTCGACGCAGTGTAGTTCCAGCTCACGCCGCATTCGTCGCCGAGCACTAGAGTCGTTTAAGGTACATTAGTGAATACCATTTTTAGGCTCGACGCTGCCGCAGCGCTGACACAGCGCTAACAGTAAGGCGGTTTCCTTAGTGAATAACACTGCAGAACTATGGGTGCAAAACTTTAACAAACACACACACATTTCTGCACGTTCTGGTAGGCACTGCAGAGATGGGTCTTCTTTTCCTTGCATGCATTATATATGGGTCAAAATTCTTTTCGTTGTCTTGTTTCATACTGTCACGCTTTTAGTTGCTGTTTCGACTCAGTATATAAAAAAAATCCGGTGCACTTGTATTTCTTTTTCACGCTAGATTCCATACATCAAAAATTGGAAACAAATTAATACAAAAATCACAACTGTGTCACGTTTTTTAGGGATACAAAATAAGACAACGAAAATAATTTTGACCCATATTGTTATAATATTTTATGATATTCACATGTAAATCGACATGTAAACTTTTTCTTTAATTTGTGTCGGCTTAAAACACGAACAGAGATCACCGAAACTTGTGCAGAAAACGCCCACTATCAACTCTTTTATCATAAATAACTATTGTTACACCTACGCATTCAACTAGCAAACTATACATATTGTCTCGCTTACAAGAAAGTAAGTTGGCCGTGTGGTGATGGCAGTAAGAATATTTACATTTGTCACCACCCCAACTCTTCTCGCGGGTGTCATACGACGAGCCAAGGGATTGAAGTGTCACTGACCATTCTTGACAGAAGATTGATGACGGGCAGCAGCGTCATCATAGCCACTGAATTGCTTTTGGTAACTGTGGTTACAAGCGGTCACTCTTATTTTACATAGGAATAAAACACAACCAAAATTTAAAAACGAATGGATAGACACATCACTGCGACCGCCAATTCGCTTGCCGAGCGTGACGATTATGGGCATTTACCTCCTAATGCGTCTATAAGCATAGTCAATAGGACTCTAAGTCCGGCACTGGACTGAGATAGGTTGATGATAATGTGATATGTGTTGTACAACAAAGTAATATTTTCTAGGAACTATCAGTGGGTGCGGATTCCAACGCGTCAGGTGCGGTGGCAGTACTAGAACTAGCACGCATATTCTCCCGACTGTACGCGTCGCCGTCCGTACGCGGCGCGCCATCTTTGTTGTTCGCGCTGTCATCTACCGGCCACTCGCTGAACTACGTCGCCACTAAGAAGTGGTTGGAAGAACAGCTGGATTCTACTGATGCTTCGTTGCTACAGGTATGTCTTTATTACAATGGGATAGAGTGTAGAATATGTTGGTAACTCGTACGTTGAGCGCCATCTTTGTTACTCGCGCTGTCATCTACCGGCCACTCGCTGAACTACGTCGCCACTAAGAAGTGGTTGGAAGAACAGCTGGATTCTACCGATGCTTCGTTGCTACAGGTACGTCCTTATTACAACGATATAAAGTTCATAAATGTGCATTTTTTTCTCGTGACTCGTACTATAAACCTTGCGCGATCGTGGTTGATTGTGACGCCATCTACCGGCCACTCGCTGAACTACGTCGCCACTAAGAAGTGGTTGGAAGAACAGCTGGATTCTACCGATGCTTCGTTGCTACAGGTACGTCCTTATTACAACGATATAAAGTTCATAAATGTGCATTTTTTTCTCGTGATTCGTTCTATAAACCTTGCGTGATCGTGGTTGATTGTGACGCCATCTACCGGGCACTCGCTGAACTACGTCGCCACTAAGAAGTGGTTGGAAGAACAGCTGGATTCTACCGATGCTTCGTTGCTACAGGTACGTCCTTATTACAACGATATAAAGTTCATAAATGTGCATTTTTTTCTCGTGATTCTTACTATAAACCTTTCGCGATCTTTGTTGATTGTGACGCCATCTACCGGCCACTCGCTGAACTACGTCGCTACTAAGAAGTGGTTGGAAGAACAGCTGGATTCTACCGATGCTTCGTTGCTACAGGTACGTTCTTATTACAACGACATAAAGTTCATAAATGTGCATTTTTTGACTCGTACTATAAACCTTGCGCGATCTTTGTTGATTGTGATGCCATCTACCGGTCACGCGCTGAACTATGTCGCCACTAAGAAGTGGTTGGAAGAACAGCTGGATTCTACCACAAAGTACCCAAATATAGAGGGTCTGTTTCATAGAAGGCTCAAATAGTTCGGAATATGTTAGAATAGATGTCACTAGGAGCACGATTGACTAGTAATAGATTTAGTTTTATTTGAAATCCAGATATTTACTACCTGTTAGTGCACAGTTTTAATTAATTTAGCATCATACATCGAAAATAGTCAAAACCACCCTTTCTAGAAGAGTAAATTAGTAAATAAAAAAAATAACTATTTTTGGAATAAATTGATTTCAGCGCCATCTATTATTGCACGTACATATTTTTATGCGTTTTTCTCGATACGCGTCAAACAGTACACTGCTCGAGTCTTGACAGAAATAATCTATAGATGTCGCTGAACAAAATCTTGCATAAATATTGATTTTAAATGTTTAAGGAGGTCTAAAAAACCAAAAAACTAATAAATACAACAAAAAAAAAGGAAAAAGTCCCTACATCACTAATAATAACAAAAAAATACATACATTACAAGTCATATGCTAGGATTTGAACCCGTAACATAACAACTGATAACAATAAATAGCTGATTAGGGTATATCCAAATTATATAACAAATACATTGCGGCGCGGCGTTGCCGGCGTCGGCATTCTCTTTGCTTTACCGTAATCAGATGAGCTGGCAACAAACGAAACGAGAGGCATAGAAAATTGAAGGTAATCTGAGCATTGCATTCTGTTTCTATTCTACGCTTCAATACCAAACTCACATAGCGAAATAATAATTAAACTCTTACTAATGGAACTCTATATATATCATCATTGGCAATAAGTAGCTCGACTCTGTCCAACATCCAACAAACTCTGTAAGAAAAAAAGGGTTAATACTAATTTTCTCTTATTGTGTCTACATTTTTTGAATTTGCCATTTGTGTACATTCTAAGATCCAAGATGGCGGGAACTTTTTTTGCAATTTTCATCATTATACTCGTGTCCGACTAATTCGCATACGTGGAATACGATTTCCGGGTCCATTCTAAAATCCAAGATGGCGGGAACTTTTTTTTGCAATTTTCATCATTATACTCTTTTCTGATTAATTCGCATACGTGGAATATCATTTTTGGGTCCATTGACCATTCTAAGATCCAATATGGCCGGAACTTTTTTTTTGCAATTTTCATCATCATACTCGTTTCCGACTAATTCGCATACGTGGATTCGTGGAATACGATTTCCGGGTCCATTCTAAGATTCAAGATGGCAGGAACTTTTTATTTTGCAGTTTTCATCATTGTACTCGTTTCTGACTAATTCGCATACATGGAATACGATTTTCGGGTCCATTCTAAGATTCAAGATGGCGGGAACTTTTTATTTTGCAATTTTCATCATTATACTCGTTTCCGACTAATTCGCATACGTGGAATACGATTTCCGGGTCCATTCTAAAATCCAAGATGGCGGGAACTTTTTTTTTTTGCAATTTTCATCATTATACTCGTTTCCGACTAATTCGCATACGTGAAATACGATTTCCGAGTCCATTCGAAAATCCAAGATGGCTGGAACTTTTTTTTGCAATTTTCATCATTATACTCGTTTCTGACTAATTTGCATACGTGGAATACGATTTTCGGGTCCATTCTAAGATTCAAGATGGCGGGAACTTTTTATTTTGCAATTTTCATCATTATACTCGTTTCCGACTAATTCGCATACGTGGAATACGATTTCCGGGTCCATTCTAAAATCCAAGATGGCGGGAACTTTTTTTTTGCAATTTTCATCATTATACTCGTTTCCGACTAATTCGCATACGTGAAATACGATTTTCGGGTCCATTCTAAGATTCAAGATGGCGGGAACTTTTTATTTTGCAATTTTCATCATTATACTCGTTTCCGACTAATTCGCATACGTGGAATACGATTTCCGGGTCCATTCTAAAATCCAAGATGGCTGGAACTTTTTCTTTTGCAATTTTCATCATTATACTCGTTTCTGACTAATTTGCATACGTGGAATACGATTTTCGGGTCCATTCTAAGATTCAAGATGGCGGGAACTTTTTATTTTGCAATTATCATCATTATACTCGTTTCCGACTAATTCGCATACGTGGAATACGATTTCCGGGTCCATTCTAAAATCCAAGATGGCGGGAACTTTTTTTTTGCAATTTTCATCATTATACTCGTTTCCGACTAATTCGCATACGTGAAATACGATTTCCGAGTCCATTCTAAAATCTAAGATGGCTGGAACTTTTTTTTTGCAATTTTCATCATTATACTCGTTTCTGACTAATTTGCATACGTGGAATATCATTTTTGGGTCCATTCTAAGATCCAAGATGGCGGGAACTTTTTTTTTGAATTTTTTTATCATTATACTCGTTTCTGACTAATTCGCATACGTGAAATACGATTTCCGAGTCCATTCTAAAATCCAAGATGGCTGGAACTTTTTTTTTGCAAATTTCATCATTATACTCGTTTCTGACTAATTTGCATACGTGGAATACGATTTTCGGGTCCATTCTAAGATTCAAGATGGCGGGAACTTTTTATTTTGCAATTTTCATCATTATACACGTTTCCGACTAATTGGCATACGTGGAATACGATTTCCGGGTCCATTCTAAAATCCAAGATGGCGGGAACTTTTTTTTTGCAATTTTCATCATTATACTCGTTTCCGACTAATTCGCATACGTGAAATACGATTTCCGAGTCCATTCTAAGATTCAAGATGGCGGGAACTTTTTATTTTGCAATTTTCATCATTATACACGTTTCCGACTAATTGGCATACGTGGAATACGATTTCCGGGTCGATTCTAAAATCCAAGATGGCGGGAACTTTTTTTTTGCAATTTTCATCATTATACTCGTTTCCGACTAATTCGCATACGTGAAATACGATTTCCGAGTCCATTCTAAAATCCAAGATGGCGGGAACTTTTTTTTTGCAATTTTCATCATTATACTCGTTTCCGACTAATTCGCATACGTGAAATACGATTTCCGAGTCCATTCTAAAATCCAAGATGGCTGGAACTTTTTTTTTGCAATTTTCATCATTATACTCGTTTCTGACTAATTCGCATACGTGAATTACGATTTCCGAATCCATTCTAAAATCCAAGATGGCTGGAACTTTTTTTTTGCAATTTTCATCATTATACTCGTTTCTGACTAATTTGCATACGTGGAATACGATTTCCGGGTCCATTCTAAAATCCAAGATGGCGGGAACTTTTTTTTTGCAATTTTCATCATTATACTCGTTTCTGACTAATTTGCATACGTGGAATACGATTTCCGGGTCCATTCTAAAATCCAAGATGGCGGGAACTTTTTTTTTTGCAATTTTCATCATTATACTCGTTTCCGACTAATTCGCATACGTGAAATACGATTTCCGAGTCCATTCGAAAATCCAAGATGGCTGGAACTTTTTTTTGCAATTTTCATCATTATACTCGTTTCTGACTAATTTGCATACGTGGAATACGATTTTCGGGTCCATTCTAAGATTCAAGATGGCGGGAACTTTTTATTTTGCAATTTTCATCATTATACTCGTTTCCGACTAATTCGCATACGTGGAATACGATTTCCGGGTCCATTCTAAAATCCAAGATGGCGGGAACTTTTTTTTTGCAATTTTCATCATTATACTCGTTTCCGACTAATTCGCATACGTGAAATACGATTTTCGGGTCCATTCTAAGATTCAAGATGGCGGGAACTTTTTATTTTGCAATTTTCATCATTATACTCGTTTCCGACTAATTCGCATACGTGGAATACGATTTCCGGGTCCATTCTAAAATCCAAGATGGCTGGAACTTTTTCTTTTGCAATTTTCATCATTATACTCGTTTCTGACTAATTTGCATACGTGGAATACGATTTTCGGGTCCATTCTAAGATTCAAGATGGCGGGAACTTTTTATTTTGCAATTATCATCATTATACTCGTTTCCGACTAATTCGCATACGTGGAATACGATTTCCGGGTCCATTCTAAAATCCAAGATGGCGGGAACTTTTTTTTTTGCAATTTTCATCATTATACTCGTTTCCGACTAATTCGCATACGTGAAATACGATTTCCGAGTCCATTCTAAAATCTAAGATGGCTGGAACTTTTTTTTTGCAATTTTCATCATTATACTCGTTTCTGACTAATTTGCATACGTGGAATATCATTTTTGGGTCCATTCTAAGATCCAAGATGGCGGGAACTTTTTTTTTGAATTTTTTTATCATTATACTCGTTTCTGACTAATTCGCATACGTGAAATACGATTTCCGAGTCCATTCTAAAATCCAAGATGGCTGGAACTTTTTTTTTGCAAATTTCATCATTATACTCGTTTCTGACTAATTTGCATACGTGGAATACGATTTTCGGGTCCATTCTAAGATTCAAGATGGCGGGAACTTTTTATTTTGCAATTTTCATCATTATACACGTTTCCGACTAATTGGCATACGTGGAATACGATTTCCGGGTCCATTCTAAAATCCAAGATGGCGGGAACTTTTTTTTTGCAATTTTCATCATTATACTCGTTTCCGACTAATTCGCATACGTGAAATACGATTTCCGAGTCCATTCTAAAATCCAAGATGGCTGGAACTTTTTTTTTGCAATTTTCATCATTATACTCGTTTCTGACTAATTCGCATACGTGAATTACGATTTCCGAATCCATTCTAAAATCCAAGATGGCTGGAACTTTTTTTTTGCAATTTTCATCATTATACTCGTTTCTGACTAATTTGCATACGTGGAATACGATTTCCGGGTCCATTCTAAAATCCAAGATGGCGGGAACTTTTTTTTTGCAATTTTCATCATTATACTCGTTTCTGACTAATTTGCATACGTGGAATATCATTTTCGGGTCCATTCTAAGATCCAAGTTGGCGGGAACTTTTTTTTTGAAATTTTCATCATTATACTCGTTTCTGACTAATTTGCAAACGTGGAATACGATTTCCGGGTCCATTCTAAGATTCAAGATGGCGGGAACTTTTTTTTGCAATTTTCATCATTATACTCGTTTCCGACTAATTCGCATACGTCGAATACGATTTCCGGGTCCATTCTAAAATCCAAGATGACGGGAACTTTTTTTTTGAAATTTTCATCATTATATTCGTTTCTGACTAATTTGCATACGTGCAATACGATTTCCGGGTCCACTCTAAGATTCAAGATGGCGGGAACTTTTTATATTGCAATTTTCATCATTATATTCGTTTCCGACTAATTCGCATACGTGGAACGTGGAATACGATTTCCGGGTCCATTCTAAAATCCAAGATGGCGGGAACTATTTATTTTGCAATTTTCATCATTATACTCGTTTCCGACTAATTTGCATACGTGGAACGTGGAATACGATTTCCGGGTCCATTCTAAAATCCAAGATGGCGGGAACTTTTTTTTGCTATTTTCATCATTGTACTCGTTTCTGACTAATTCGCATAAGTGGAATACGATTTCCGAGTCCATTCTAAAATCCAAGATGGCGGGAACTTTTTTTGCAATTTTCATCATTACTCGTTTCTTACTAATTTGCATACGTGGAATATCATTTTTGGGTCCATTCTAAGATCCAAGATGGCGGGAACTTTATTTTTTGAAATTTTCATCATTATACTCGTTTCTGACTAATTCGCATACGTGCAATACGATTTCCGGGTCCATTCTAAGATTCAAGATGGCGGGAACTTTTTATATTGCAATTTTCATCATTATACTCGTTTCCGACTAATTCGCATACGTGGAATACGATTTCCGGGTCCATTCTAAAATCCAAGATGGCGGGAACTATTTATTTTGCAATTTTCATCATTATACTCGTTTCTAATTCGCACACGTGTAATACGATTTCCGGGTCCATTCTAAGATCCAAGATGGCGAGAAGATATATGGAAAATTTTAAAAAACGACAACAAAATAAAAACCCGCCCGTTTGCACCTTGTAAAACACTGTTTTTACAAAATCAAAGATTATGCGCAACAAAAAAATAAAAAAAACAAAGGTTGAAAAAAAAGAAACAAAAGAAAATTTTCAGCGCGTACAGTTAGGATTTGAACCTAGTACCACTGCTTCACAGCCGAACGCATGATCCACAATACCAACCTCCCTATATCGTGGTACGGCGAAATATGCTATGTGTTGCAAGTGATAATGCGTTTCGTTCGTGGCAAGGTAGTGTATACTGTTTCAGAGCCATCTGTGCCAATGGACGAACAACAAAGGTAGTGTATATACTATTTCAGAGCCATCTGTATGCCATGCTCACAAACAACAAAGATCAACCGTGGCGCCGTCTAGTAGTGACAAGATTTCAGGTGGATGCATTTTAATGTATGGTGCTGATATATCTACTTAAACTAAATAATCTCTGATTCTACCGAATGCTTCGTTGCTACAGGTACGTCCTTATTACAACGATATAAAGCCCATAAACGTGCATTTTTTTCTCGTGATTCGTACTATAAACCTTGCGCGATCTTTGTTGATTGTGACGCCATCTACCGGCCACTCGCTGAACTACGTCGCCACTAAGAAGTGGTTGGAAGAACAGTTGGATTCTACCGATGCTTCGTTGCTACAGGTACGTCCTTATTACAACGATATAAAGTCCATAAATGTGCATTTTGCTATCAACCTTGCACGATCTTTGTTGATTGTGATGCCATCTACCGGCCACTCGCTGAACTACGTCGCCTCTAAGAAGTGGTTGGAAGAACAGTTGGTTTCTACCGATGCTTCGTTGCTGCAAGTACGTCCTTATTACAACGATATAATATTATGAAGTCCATAAATGTGCAGTATTTTCTCGCACACGTCTAATACTGTACGCGACACGGCATCTTTGTTGTGCTGTCATCTGCCTTTTCGCACATCGTAGTCAACCATTGAAGCTATTGCAGTTCTTTGTATATTTTTTGCATTATCCTCCTAGGGCTCGGCCCTTTAAAATTTGTTATTAAAATGTTCAGCAGGAAATAAAGTCTATTTCACTTAGACGACAAATTTTACGAGTCAAAACAAATACAACTGAGCTAATTGAATGGAATTTAAATTTGTTCGATGTACATCACGAACCCTGTAAATTGTTCGAAACGTCGGGATGTAGTTAAATTTAAATATACACGATATAATCCGTTTATATTATGTATATTTCGTGAGTAATCATCGCGGTAACTGAAGAAAATATTATGACCATGTTATTATACCGAAACTGAAAGTACCGTTGACACAACAGTGTTTAAGTCAATCTAGGATATTATATTCACAGTTTAAGTGCAGAGACTTCTAGACAATAGACGAATTAATCACTCACTTCATATGTAAACAACTCTTTTCTTGGTAAATGTTGTGTCATTTGCTGTGTCGACAGTACCTACTTTTGAATCCCCTTCTGATTCTGGTTTGATAATATCTTTTTCTACTCCCGTACTTTTATTTGTCATTTTCATGGTCGTGAACACACGTTTAAGCCCTTACCTTACATATGTCAAGATAAGTCTATATTGTCTATTCCCTATAACCGCATTCGGGTTTACACGCAGTGCGTTTTTTGCATTTTAAGACACCTCGTGTATACAAGACTTAATGAAATACATGGGTGTGAACCTAATTTTAAATGTTATTTCTGATGAACAGTAAACCATAGAGGAGCTTTCTTTTTTAATTTTGACGTCTCCCGCTCGACCTTGATGATTAATAAAATTGTGTTTGACTAAGAATATTTCTCAAATTTACAATTCTATTTGAAAATAAGTGTGTGGTCGTAGAAAAAGTATTTTATCTACATCCATATCATAAATTGTCTACAATATGTTTAGCGGCGGTAAGCAAATAGCCTACTTTAAGAAATCTGTATCTGTGGGTGTATCATAATTTTTACTTTACGATATCGGCAACCGATATCTTAATCACAATTAAATTTCGAACATTCTGTTAAAAAGAAAAAACACACTTTAACTTCGATTATCGAATTAATCGATTTGTAATTTCATTCACATTAAAATTCATATTCCATACATTCTTCTAAATGTCGAATACTGAGAATCGATTTGAGAATCGATATCGACTCAAGACCTTACCTGGTTTATGAATAAAAAAAAACGAATGTCAGTTCAGTCATTTGTTTTGTTTGAATTGTTTCAAACAAGGAGGTTGGAGGGTTGCCTATAGGTTACACACTAAAGAGGTCCGTGCTCTGTGGTTTCAAACATACAACTTTTTTAGACTGTTGACTTGAAAGTTAAATATTATCGAGTTCGTTGTGAAATATTTACACTGAAAAATTATTTATGACGACGAAGACAGTGATGTTGAAATGTGTGAAACACCACCAGAAATCCGGGACGCCGCTACAACCGTGACCAATAATTTGCTGCCATAAAAATAAACATATTGTAGAAAACTTATTATATGCATGTAGATAAAGTTATGTATGTGACTGTACATAATTAGGCATTAAACACTCGTGTGATCTTATTATGAAACTCGCCTACGGCTCGTTTCATAAAACCACACTCATGTTTAATGCCTCTTATTATGCGCCAGCCACATAAATAACTAGTATGCAACATTGTTTAACTGAGTCAAAAAATGCTCGTGGCGTCTTTAACCTCCTGAGGCCTGGTGACGTCACTTACTTCAACCGAATTTTAAATTTGACACTATATGTATAAAGTCAAAATGTTATGTAATATATATATGACTCAGGGCCTCACGAGGTTAATAACAATTTTCGGCTTGGCCTCAAATTGTTACCCACGCCACTCACCTTTTTTGACCCCTCTTAAACAAGGGTTGCATAAAATACTATAAAAACTTATATTATCTCAAATATTGTTCTCAGGACGTGTCATTTTGCATGTGCCTGGACTCACTATCGTCCGGTCCGCTGACGATGCACGTGTCGAAACCGCCGCGGCCGGGCGGGGCGGCGCACGCGCTACAAACGCGGCTTCACGCACCGCTCACGCACAAGAAGATCAACCTGGCCGCCGAGTTGTTATCGTGGCCGCACGAGCGGTTCAGCATACGCCGGATGACCGCCTTCACGCTCAGCACGCTGCAGGTGTGACACTTTATACTGACATGCAGGTGTGACACTTTAATGCAGGTGTGACACTTTATACTGACATGCAGGTGTGACACTTTATACTGACATGCAGGTGTGACACTTTATACTGACACGCAGGTGTGACACTTTATACTGACATGCAGGTGTGACACTTTATACTGACATGCAGGTGTGACACTTTATACTGACATGCAGGTGTGACACTTTATACTGACATGCAGGTGTGACACTTTATACTGACACGCAGGTGTGACACTTTATACTGACATGCAGGTGTGACACTTTATACTGACATGCAGGTGTGACACTTTATACTGACATGCAGGTGTGACACTTTATACTGACATGCAAGTGTGACACTTTAATGCAGGTGTGACACTTTATACTGACATGCAGGTGTGACACTTTATACTGACATGCAGGTGTGACACTTTAATGCAGGTGTGACACTTTATACTGACATGCAGGTGTGACACTTTAATGCAGGTGTGACACTTTATACTGATATGCAGGTGTGACACTTTAATGCAGGTGTGACACTTTATACTGACATGCAGGTGTGACACTTTAATGCAGGTGTGACACTTTATACTGACATGCAGGTGTGACACTTTAATGCAGGTGTGACACTTTATACTGATATGCAGGTGTGACACTTTATACTGACATGCAGGTGTGACACTTTATACTGACATGCAGGTGTGACACTTTATACTGACATGCAGGTGTGACACTTTAATGCAGGTGTGACACTTTAATGCAGGTGTGACACTTTATACTGACATGCAGGTGTGACACTTTATACTGACATGCAGGTGTGACACTTTAATGCAGGTGTGACACTTTATACTGACATGCAGGTGTGACACTTTATACTGACATGCAGGTGTGACACTTTAATGCAGGTGTGACACTTTAATGCAGGTGTGACACTTTATACTGACATGCAGGTGTGACACTTTATACTGACATGCAGGTGTGACACTTTAATGCAGGTGTGACACTTTATACTGACATGCAGGTGTAACACTTTATACTGACATGCAGTGACACGCACCGCTCACGCACAAGATCAACCTGGCGGCCGAGTCGCTGCGTGGCCGCACGAGCGGTTCAGCATACGCCGGATGACCGCCTTCACGCTCAGCACGCTGCAGGTGTGACACTTTATACTGACATGCAGTGGCGGCTGCTGACTTCGAGAACCGGTGGTGCACTTAGTATATTTAGTATGGAAAATAATGTCGTAATTTAAAAATGCAATTTGCACATTCATTTTCACACATACAGCTTTTGACTTCGTAATAGTATATTACGACACAAGTGCGAAAAACTTGAAATGTACTAAAAAATATTTTTAGCTAAAAACCTGTACTAAAAATATTTTTTAGTACAGATGGTGCCTTTTTTAAAAAAATAAGTTTTAAGACAAAATATTATTAAATGACGTACCACCATTTCTATGACCCCCTAGGGAATTTCACTTTTCTATAATTCCCGCGATGCCTGCAAGCCTTTGCGCCTTTTATTCCCTGCTGGGAGGAACCAAAGTGGTACTTTTCTGTTCAAGGACTTTCTATTGCCAGCCTAAAAAATTACTATGAAATATGAAAATAATGGTGGCGCGAATTGGGGAAGGCCTATGTCCATTAGTGGACGACTATGGGCTGATGATGATGATGAAAATAAACAGTACGTTCATAATTGATAAAAAATTTCTTTAGAATCGATTATTTGCATAAATATAAAATATGTGATATATCTTTTATTTTTCTCATAGGTGGTGTGAAAAGCAGTATGTGTCACACGGTATCAAAATGATTTCGTCTAAGGCGTTAACGCTTGAATCCTTCATTACGCTCAGGATTCCACTTTAGAATCCCTCCCTACGGTCGGGATTCAATTGTGGAATCCGTCGCTCCATTCAGGATTCAATATACGCCCACGCCGGAAATATACCATTTAGATCCCTTGTGACACAATCTACTATTGTGTGCCGTGACCTGCAATCAATATTTCATTCATTCATACAGCTGTCATATCTGTCCGGTAGGCCTCATTCTGCGACCATAAATAACATGGACATCTAACGCCAGCTCAAATTGTTCAATTGGGTCAAGATGGGCAGGACATAGCGCTTTTCTTAACACCGCGCATATGTCGACGCAACATCTTTGACAAATATTTTTAAATGGCGGTTTAAGTTTTTATAGGTTGACATTGAAATTCATTACCGTGACGCATTGAAGAGGGGGTGACACTTGTCAACAAAAATTCAGGACCGTTTTTGAAAGGCAATTTAATATGGCGTGCGGCTTCCATGTTTTATTTATTCGTAGGCCTCATTTATACTTCTATATTTATTACTAAACGACCTTTATTTGTCACCAGTCCCACAAAGACCCGGGCCGAAGTTCATTCCTCGACACACCAACGGAGGCCGCACTACACACGCTAGTATCAAACATCGCTATCACAGCGCGGGCTCTGGCCTCCCACGTCTACAACCTCACAGACGGAGGCCTAGAGGACTCCGTACTATATGACGACGCGTTGGTGAGTTCAAAATACGTATAAAACTAGTATAAATCGGGATCACAGACATTACTCTGGCCTCGGATTTCTATAACCTCACAGACGGAAGCCTAGAGATCTCGGTACTATATGACGACGCGTTGGTGAGTTCAAAATACGTATAAAATTAGTATAAATCGGGAACACAGACAGTACTCTGGCCTCGGACTTCTATAACCTCACCGACGGAGGCCTAGAGGACTCCGTACTATATGACGACGCGTTGGTGAGTTCAAAATACGTATAAAACTAGTATAAATTGGGAACACAGACAGTACTCTGGCCTCCCACGTCTACAACCTCACAGACGGAGGCCTAGAGGACTCCGTACTATATGACGACGCATTGGTGAGTTCAAAATACGTATAAATTGGGAACACAGACAGTACTCTGACTTCGGACTTCTATAACCTCACAGACGGAGGCCTAGAGGACTCGGTACTATATGACGACGCGTTGGTGAGTTGAAAATGAGTATAAAACTAGTATAAATCGGGAACGCAGACATTACTCTGGCCTCCCACGTCTACAACCTCACAGACGGAGGCCTAGAGGACTCCGTACTATATGACGACGCGTTGGTGAGTTAAAAATACGTATAAAACTAGTATAAATCGGGAACACAGACAGTACTCTGGCCTCAGATTTCTATAACCTCACAGACCGAGGCCTAGAGGACTCCGTACTATATGACGACGCGTTGGTGAGTTCAAAATACGTATAAAACTAGTATAAATTGGAAACACTGACAGTACTCTGGCCTCGGACTTCTATAACCTCACAGACGGAGGCCTAGAGGACTCCGTACTATATGACGACGCATTGGTGAGTTCAAAATACGTATAAAACTAGTATAAATTGGGAACACAGACAGTACTCTGGCCTCAGATTTCTATAACCTCACAGACTGAGGCCTAGAGGACTCGGTACTATATGACGACGCATTGGTGAGTTGAAAATACGTATAAAACTAGTATAAATTGGGAACACAGACAGTACTCTGACCTCGGACTTCTATAACCTCACAGACGGAGGCCTAGAGGACTCGGTACTATATGACGACGCATTGGTGAGTTCAAAATACGTATAAAACTAGTATAAATCGGGAACACAGACATTACTCTGGCCTCGGACTTCTATAACCTCACAGACGGAGGCCTAGAGGACTCCGTACTATATGACAACGCATTGGTGAGTTCAAAATACGTATAAAACTAGTATAAATCGGGAACACAGACATTACTCTGGCCTCGGACTTCTATAACCTCACAGACGGAGGCCTAGAGGACTCGGTACTATATGACGACGCGTTGGTGAGTTAAAATTAAGTATTAAACTAGTATAAAACGGGAACACAAAGTGCACTACACACTAGGGTGGATCGATTTTTTAATTTTCGGTAATTCAAAAAATAATCTTTATGGATCGATACTTCGTGGCTAGAGAAACAAAAAATATTATGATCATTTTTGGATTTACTTTTATTTTGTACTACGTTTATAGGCCCAAAGATCGACTCTATTTTTAATGTTTTTTTAAAGAAAAGTCAGTAGTTCGTGGATATTTTCTGTTTTACTTTTATGGATAAACAAAATAAGATTGTTTTGCATAAATTTTGAATTTGCGTGGTTCAATTATATGAACATTGTTAGCAGTATCTCCAAAAAATGATTTTCAACTTTGGGGCTCTTGCGGCAGTACTTCCCGAATGAATATCGGAAAAAGATAATTATATTGTCAAAGATGTTACTTTTTGGACAGGTTATCTGAGTTTTCATAAAAAACCTTAAAAATAAGGCCGATCTTCGGGCCTATAAATGGGGTCCAAAATGATAAAATATCTAAAAATGGTCATAATATTTTTTGTTTCTCTAGCCACATAGTATCGATTCGTAAATATTACTTTATGATTATCCGAAAATAAAAAAATCGATCCACCCAACTACACACGCTATCAAACATCGCTTTTACCGCGCGGGCTCTGGCCTTCCACGTCTACAACCTCACAGACGGAGGCCTAGAGGACTGATGACGCGTTGGTGAGTTAAAAATAAATAATTCAGGAACCTAGTATAAATCGCGAATACAGACAGTACTGTGCGCGTCTACAACCAGTGCACTTTAATTATGTGTCATAAGAACGTCGTAACTTGTTTATAAGAGGATTCTTTCGATACACATTTTTGCACTTGACTGGAATTTGGTAGTAACCAAATTCTTCAGCTCCCATCTCATTTAGATAAATCCCATAAAAGCCTGCGATTTTGGTATCAAGGATTATAAAACCGTTATTTTAAAACTATCATTATGAAGCATTTAAACCTATAAAATAATGTTTTGTTTCCAGAGTGTAGATGAAGCATCAGTGAGGCATTGGTACAAATACTTATCGTCGCAATCGAGAGCACCGCAAATTATCACTACTTCAGCCCCTAGTGCGGGTAAGATGGCTTACATTTAACAGTAAGGTAAATTCAAAAGCTGGCACGAATGGAATGAATGAAATGAATGACATCTATCATTGTGTGTATGCAGTGGTCGTATCATCATCATCATCATCATCAGCCTTTGATAGCCACTGCTGGACGTAGGCCTCTCCTATTAACTATGCGTATAGACGCATTAGGAGGTAATTGCCCATAATCGCCACGCTGGGCAAGCGGATTGGCGATCGCAGTAATGTGTCCACTAATGATGACGCTGCTGCCCATCATCAATCTTTTATCAAATAATGGTCAGTGACACTTCAATCCCTTAGTCGACTCTTACGACACCCGCAGGAGGAGTTTGGGTGGCGACAAATGTATTCTTACTGCCGTCACCACACGGCCAATAGTGGTCGTATACCAACCTGTATCTACCGTCATTTTGACATCCACACATAGATACTTTCTGTCACTGACTCGATCCATTCGTGCCAGCTTTCGTGAATTTACCTGTAATATCAGAATAAACTGTACATAATATTCGCCAGTTCGCCATTTGTACTCTTTTATATTGTGCAATAAAGTTTAAATAAATAAATAAATAAAATATTAGTATATTTTGTCTGTATAAGCATGTGTTGATTTTTTGTAAAGATTGCATAGAATTTCCGGCGCGTTTGGATAGCAACTTCGCCTCAAGAACCATTGGCTAAATCAACTTTTTTATATGTTATTGCCAAGGTTACGGTCACCTGAGTCACGTTGGTTTTATCCAAAAGTATACTACTTAAACTATGCAAACATGTATTTTTCTGGTGTTGATAATCAGACAAAAAAGTTGATTCACCGTAGTAAGGTGCGACCAGACCGCAGCTTAAAATACGCTGACGCTGTGACGCGTCGTATGCGTACCGTTTTTGACGCATGCTCCACTCACCGCTGCTTAAAATACGCTGACGCACCGTAAATTGATCTGCGTAAAAATCGCAAGAAATATTACACGGAGATCTTATGGGAGACACCACACCGGTGACGTAAAAGACGCAACTGATTCGTAAATGCAGCGTTTTTTACGCCAAGATTTGCGAATCGGGGTTTCTCGGTTATTGTCGGTAACACTTCGTTTTTCACATAGAGATTATCAGATTCTAGACATACCTTTTAAAAGAGGAAATCATTAAACCGACCATTCAAAAATACTGATTAGCACATCAAATAATCTGAATGCAAAAAAAGACAAAAACTTGTTTTGGTTTCCTCAAATTTGAATGATTAGTTGTGAAAATCAGTATGCTTATGTTTTTTTTAATATACACATACATATACATACTCACGCCTGTATTCCCAATAGGGGTCAGATCACACGAAACTAATAAATTCCATGTGCCACTTTTAGCAAATTTTAGGGCTTTTTCCTTAGTCAGACTTCTACGATACCCACGGGTGGAAAGGGGTAATGACATTCTTAAGCCGGCACCACACGGCAATTTTTTTTAAATACAATCCTTTAAATATGTTTTGGTATTAATAATAATTTTAATATTATACATCTTCGATTTCATATAATTCGCTAATTATGTTCCACTATTGTGTTACTATTGATACAATGATGATAAACAAATAAGTCGATTCTACTTACGAAACTTCTTAGGTCTACTATTAACTAATGTCTTCGTGGCGAATGATTGACATTTTTAT
Organism: Thaumatotibia leucotreta; assembly: GCA_025490895.1. NCBI lineage: Eukaryota > Metazoa > Arthropoda > Insecta > Lepidoptera > Tortricidae > Thaumatotibia > Thaumatotibia leucotreta. Next base: position 61,834 of record JALPQI010006175.1, read on the forward strand.
TTTTTCCCTATAACTGTTAGGTGAACAAAAAAGTATAAATGGACAGTAAGCTTACTTTAGAAAACTGACACCAAAAAGTCGGGTCAAGTCGACAGTCGAAAGGATTGTAGTTAAGGATGTTGTATATGTACGATACATTTTTTAAGCTCAATTTTTTTTACAACCTCAAGAAAAATACACTATTCAATAGACCGACGGAACCTTAAAACATATATGTACATAATGGAAAACTATTAATATTACCGAGGTATTATTAGCTAACATTTATTTCTCATACCTTACAAATAATGTACTTCATATTTGAAAATAAATAATCAAACTAAAGGAAAATTCACTAGCAGTATCTGTCATGCTTTTGAAAAAGAATCCGCTTCGGAGTATGAAAATTTTAAAATGAAAAAATGTTACTTACCTATTACACTTTTACGAATACTCAGAAAAGTTAAATAATTTAAAAATAACCAACCTGTTATTCTCATCAGCTTCTAATGCTAATAGAAGAGCTTCTTCCTCATCAGATGACATACACAAGTTGCTGTGATGGTTGCAGTTGATCATCTACTTAATATGTTATTTAGGTATTTGAAGCATGATTTTGACGCAGTGTATTTTAAGCTCCGGTTTGGAAGGTTTGCGTCAAAAAAGATTCGCGTGAAGCACGTCACTGCGATTTAGTACCGTCAGCGTATTTTAAGCAGCGGTTTGGGGGAGCATGCGTCAAAAACGGTACGCATACGACGCGTCACTGCGATTTCGTATCGTGACCGTTTTTTAAGCTGCGGTGTGGTCGCACCTGTATTAAGTATTTTATCTACTCCATCATTATAATCTGTCAAATAGACGTCTGACACTTGAAATTTTTAAGTTGTCTGAAATAGAAAAAAGGATAATTACAACATCGACAAACGACAACTGATATTTTAATGGAATATCATGCGATGTTATGCCACAGGTGCTTTATTTTTAATTTAAAGAGGTTTGTAAGAGGTATTCAGCCGCCAACTTGTTTTTTGCTGTCATCTATAAAACGTTATTTATACTGCATAATTGGACAAACACATCATACTAGTGTGTCTGCCTCTCATTATGCATCAGTCACATTTTTTATTTGGTCGACAGGTGTCACAGGCGCATTAGAACGGGCTTTATCCCGGTACATGGACGTGACAGTGAGTGTCCACACAGTGGACAAACGCGAGCCAGAGTACACGCTATATTCCCCCACCCGCGCGGTACTCCACGTGTACAGGTAGGTGACACGGTCCACGGAGGTGACAGCGTCCACACAGTGGACAAGCGAGGAGTACACGCTCTACTCCCCCACCCGCGCGGTACTCCACGTGTACAGGTAGGTGACACGGTCCACGGAGGTGACAGCGTCCACACAGTGGACGAGCGAGGAGTACACGCTCTACTCCCCCACCCGCGCGGTACTCCACGTGTACAGGTAGGTGACACGGTCCACGGAGGTGACAGCGTTCACACAGTGGACAAGCGAGGAGTACACGCTCTACTCCCCCACCCGCGCGGTACTCCACGTGTACAGGTAGGTGACACGGTCCACGGAGGTGACAGCGTCCACACAGTGGACAAGCGAGCCGGAGTACACGCTCTACTCCCCCCACCCGCGCGGTACTCCACGTGTACAGGTAGGTGACACGGTCCACGGAGGTGACAGCGTCCACACAGTGGACAAGCGAGGAGTACACGCTCTACTCCCCCACCCGCGCGGTACTCCACGTGTACAGGTAGGTGACACGGTCCACGGAGGTGACAGCGTCCACACAGTGGACAAGCGAGGAGTACACGCTCTACTCCCCCACCCGCGCGGTACTCCACGTGTACAGGTAGGTGACACGGTACACGGAGGTGACAGCGTCCACACAGTGGACAAGCGAGGAGTACACGCTCTACTCCCCCACCCGCGCGGTACTCCACGTGTACAGGTAGGTGACACGGTACACGGAGGTGACAGCGTCCACACAGTGGACAAGCGAGGAGTACACGCTCTACTCCCCCACCCGCGCGGTACTCCACGTGTACAGGTAGGTGACACGGTACACGGAGGTGACAGCGTCCACACAGTGGACAAGCGAGCCGGAGTACACGCTATATTCCCCAATTTAAATATTTTTCAAAAGTTAAACAATTGAAAACGATTGTAATGCGTATTATTACACATTGTCGTAAAAGCCCGGGTCATAATA
>JALPQI010006176.1:0-68756 GCA_025490895.1 Thaumatotibia leucotreta
TTCACTAAATATTGGCAAAACGTTCGCGCTAAGAAAAAAAAAGTAATTGTAGATAATAACTACATTAAATTTGGAACAAATTGAGCTGATAACAATTACTGTAAGTCTTATAGTTGCGGGTGTACGAGGCTTCAAAATATGCATTTATTTTCTTAACTTAATGAAGGGCACATTTTGAAATGTCGTTTCTCTAAATCTATATAATTTAGGGTAATGCAAGGTAGCTCAAATCCTTTCAAATTTCATATTCTTTCTAAGTTTTGTAGCAATTAGTATCACAAAGATAATAGTTTTTTAATTTAAACGTCAAAAAAGTAAAAGAAGTCATATATTTTTTCAGTTTTTTTTCGTCCTATGCAGAAATTCCTATTTTGTTTTTCTTGTAATATGTATTTTTGTACGTCCTTATAGGGCCTATATTAATATACTAAAATTGCAGCTTTGCAACACGACTAGCGATTTGTATGAAAAACTTAGATAACGGACCTCCTGCTTTTTGAATTTCGCGTTTTTAGTTTCAATCACAAAGTTTACTGACCTGATTTTACCCTTAAATGAAAGAATATTAATTGCGCTATAAGATAATTATTTCATGGTTTTCGTAGCATAATTAGGTAAGGCGATATTAAACCAAAAACGTTAGCAAAACTCAACATTTTATCTAGTTTACAAAACAGGGTACTATTTGAAGTCTCGAATCTCTGAAACTATAAGACCTACGGTAATGCATGTTATCTCATTTTGTTACAAATTCATTCATCTTTAAACGTTACCTGATACATATTGTCAAAAAACGTAAGGTATTTTTATAAAAATCAGAAACAAAAAATAGACAGTAAATTTCACAGTTTTTCACGTATAACGCAGCTAGCACAACTTTTTTTTGCTTGCAAAATGTGGTTTTATACTGCCCTATGGTGTCTAAATAACATACCAAAAATGCAGCTTTACTACATGTTTTGCGAGTTTAATGTACCTACGATTTGACCGTACTACTTGGGACATCTTACACAAATCGACCTATTCCCACGGTAAGCTCAATTGAGGCTTGTAATGATGAATGTTAGATACTTAAATACATAGACAGCCATGACCAAGGAACAAATATTTATGATAAATACCTAAATAAACAAATAATGGCCTCGCCGGGATTCGAACCCGGAACCTCCAGCTTCGCAGGCAGGGTCACTGCCAACTAGGCTATGGAGGCTGAACGGAATAATGTACAAGTAGATGTGATCACACTAGACCGCACTGGGCCCGGGCTAAACGCAATAACGTGCGACTTTCATGTTATGGTTGTTCGTAATGCACACGCATAATATTATTATGGGCATCGGAATAGGATAACCTCCAATCGCCTCTCCACAAACAAGTAGCACATCTTGTGTTTGATATTGACAGCAACTCGCAACCATGTCGCAACCGTCTTTTCTTGATTTTATTGATAAAAAAGAGACAGCTAGCCGCGAGAATGTTCTGAAATGCTCTGAAACACAGGCATGGTGCGCGTGCGTGATTCATACATTTTATAAATAAATAAATAAATATTTATCTTAGGACATCTTACAAAAATCTACATTTTTCCATCGTAAGCTCAAGTAAAGCTTACGATGTAAGTTCCAAGCGACGATATATATCACGTCATCAGCCTATCACAGTCCACTGCTGGACGTAGGCTTCTCCTATTAACTATTGCGTATAAGACACATTAGGAGGTAAATACGAGTACCCATAATCGCCACGCTGGGCAAGCGGATTGGCGATATATATAATAGATAAATATATATAGTATATATACTTAAATACGTAGACAACCACGACCAAGGAACAAATATTTCTGATAAATAAATACGCAAATAATGCCCTCGCCGGGATTCGAGCCCAAAACCTCCAGCTCCGTAAGCAGGGTTACTAATTAGGCTACGGAAGCTGCCAAATTTTATTACCATTGTCCGAGGTATGTCTGAGGTTTATGTACATATACAGGCCGATAAGACCAGCAATAAAACAACGGATATATAAAAGCTTGTATCTAATTGGCAATATGTGGTACGATGATGGGTGGAGGCTGCGGCCCCTGCTGGTGAGGGTAGAAGACAGGGGCGCCGCCCTCCTCGTGCTTGGGCATATCGCCGGCCGCCGGGTATGGGTGGTGCGGTGGGGCGCCCATCCATTGCGGGTACTAGTACAGACCGTGGACAACAAGGACAAATTAAAAAGTCAATGAATGGTACAAGTGATAAAATTCTCCAACCAATTGCATTTTTGGATCACGCCCTTGATATTGGTAGAGTAGATGATGCTAAGCAAAATTCACTATATTTTCCAAATTGTCTCAGACAGTTTGAATGGAATTTTCTTTTTGCTATCATGCTTTTTCACATATTTGGTAACAAAATAGTAAAATTACATACATACTTTTTGAGAAATGCTCTGGTTTTATCGCCATTGTTCGAGGTATGCCAGGCCTTCTACCGCGAACTTCGGAATCCGCAAATTTCAAGGATTAATCTCTGTAACTCTAATAACACCTTCCTTGGAATGAGGGCCGCAGAGGTTAATGTACGCCACGCCGATAAGAACAGCAATAAAACAACGGATATATAAAAGCTTGTATCTAATTGGCAATATGTGGTACGATGATGGGCGGAGGCTGCGGCCCCTGCTGGTGAGGGTAGAAGACAGGGCCGCCGCCCTCCTCGTGCTTGGGCATGTCGCCGGCCGCCGGGTACGGGTGGTGCGGCGGGGCGCCCATCCATTGCGGGTACCAGTACAGACCCTGGAAAACAAAAGTCAGTGACACTTTAAACCTTTGGTCGAACGAATCTTACGACGGCACCTGCGGGAAGAGTTGGGGTGGTGACAAATGTATACACGGACTTTTAATATTATCCCTTTCAATATTTGGTAATTCCTCTACCTTTCCATGTTTCTTTATTCATGAGACTTTCAAAAGTATCTTGTCCCATCCATTGCGGGTGCCAGTACAGACCCTGGAAAACAAGGACAAGTTATGATGTCAATGAATGGATACATGGTGCTCGCGAGGATTGCGAGGGATTTTAATGATTTAGGTACCTATTTCTGACCATATTTAGAGTCTTTAATGCTACATAAAATTACCTGGGAGGTAACCATGTCAGTGATACTTTAACCCTTTGGTCGAATGAATCTTACAGCACCCGCGGGAAGAGTTGGGGTGGTGACAAATGTATACACGGACTTTTAATATTATCCCTTTCAATATTTGGGAATTGCTTCACCTTCCCATGTTTCTTTATTCATGAGACTTTCAAAAGTATCTTGTGATCCCCTGGACTGGACAGAGCTCTTTTTGACACTTACTTATTATACCATCCAAGTTGAGCATTCTGGTGTATTTTGTCAATTCGCCATGTTCTGTATACCAAGTTGCTAGACGCACTGAAGCCAGGTGGCTTATGATGGTCCATCATCATCATCATATCAGCCGAAAGACATCCACTGCTGAACATAGGCCTCCCTCAAAGATTGCCGCAATGACCGGTCCTGCGCCGCCCACATCCAGCGGACTCCTGTGACCTTCACCAGGTCATCAGTCCACCTTGTGGGGGGCCTACCCACGCTGCGCCTTCCGGTACGTGGCCGCCACTCGAGAACTTTTCCGCCCCAATGGCCATCGGTTCTGCGCGCAATGTGCCCCGCCCACTGCCACTTCAGTTTAGCGATTCGTGGAGCTATATCCGTTACTTTGGTTCTGCTGTGGATGGTAACATCTCTAATCTGATCACATACAGTGATGACATACGGTACTGAAACGTGGTCGCTTACAATGGGTCTCACTCATAAGAAGACTCAAAGTCATCCGGCAATGGATAGGGCTATGCTGGGAGTCTCTCTGCGAGATCAGATGATGGTCCAGTATTATCAAATTAGCATGCTTATACTTGTGAAGAACGTGACGGCAAACGATTAGACGCGGTACCATCATCAGCCTACAGCTTATGTTCGAGACAGTCCATACCTTGTTTCCGGTACCCTGGCACGTGAACCGGTATTCATTGATGGAGAGAGGATCCAGGTAGCTGATGCCAGCGATGGAGCCGTAGTTCGGAGGGAACATGAACCAGCACCCGTCTAGAGAATCTGTAATCACCAGTCGTATTTCATTGGATAAAATTATTAGGACGCACATAAAGCTCAGAACTGGTCGTATGTACGAATAAACTCCAGCATCCATTTTAAAGAGCCTGCGAGAATCATATCAGTGTCATACATCATATAAATACTAGTAGATTTTCAGGAATGGAGGAAAATGTGACTGTTTGGCGCAAGAGTTTTATTGAATTTACTGACACGAGTTGAAGAGTCCACGGAAAGAACATGTCTAGTGATTGATTCAAATACCAGAAGGAAAAACCACCTTACTTTTTAAAGAATAATGTGTGAATTTGCCATGATTTTTTTAAGCACTGGGCATGTTTTTTCCGTGGACCCTTCAGTTAGCCTTTTGAACGCTTTCCTTCTCGCTTTAAAATGTGGGAATATAAAGTTTCCCCCTTATTAATACACGTCTCCAAACTTAGCAAGCAGATACTAAGTATCGTTTGTCACTTTCGGTATTGTTAATACGTTTATAAGATCGAGAGGGGCCAACGATACTTGGTTGAATGAATAAGGGGGTTTTCTGTCACAGTGTCTGCCATGACCATTTTTAGGTGTCGTTGGCGTGGCAGACCTGACAACACACGACGCCTTGAGGAGTTTTTGGCGTACAAAATTCATTTGTGTTTTGGTGATGTGATGTCACTTACACGTTAAGTTTCCTGTATCAGTCCCATGGTCGCTTGGAGTTGTGATAGCATTGGGGGCCTCCGTGGTATAGTCGATCCATGGCGGTATTGGTGATAGACCGGTGCCAGGGTCTCCGGGGATTGTGAAAGGACCTGTTTAAGAGACGTGAAAAGCGTTACAGGACAGCGATAAAGATTACTCATACGCCGTTGCCCCTTTCTAACTTACGTGGCGTTTATGCAATAGGAATTGTTTATTTATTGCTTGAGCTTCTAGGACTAAAAACAAACCATGCCCAAAAGGTTCAAAGGACGACACAAAAATTCGAAAAAATTATCAGTGTGACAGAGATAATCGTACCTAATTGTCAATTCTTCAATGTTTGCAGTAGGGTCTGATGTCTACCAGTTTTAAAGAACTCGGAATACTAACGCTCACCAGCTTATATATTTTGGAAGCATATACATTTGTAAATTCCCATAGCTCTTCTTCTCTTCTCGCAAGCCAAAGACCGCCATACAAAATTTTTAAATTTACGCCAAAACACCAAGTTATCAATACCTACAACTACATCTAGCAATTTTCCACTCCGGACCACACATGATGTGCATTAATATTTTCAATAAGATCCCACAATCCATCAAAAATTCACAAAAACCACTATCGTTTAAGAAAGCACTTAGTTAATATGTAATGGACAAATCTTTCTACACACTGCAAGAGTTTTTTGGTGATACTTAACTGTAGGCTTAATTAGCCATTTACATTATAAATTTATTTTTTGCATGGTCAAACAATGTCTATTAACCTATTAAATTGCTGTGCATAATATATACATGTAATGTGTAATATGTGTGCAATAAATGATTTGATTTGATACTATCAGTTACCAATTGTTTGATTAATTACGTACTTAATCAAAGTTAAGTTTCCATATTGTTTCTGTAGGTCGGTAGTAAATCTGCATAATCAATATGAGAACTTTCAAAAGAATTTGCAACTAACTTTGATGCTACTTAGTCTTCGAAATTAGTGACGGTATTACCTCCATAGAAGTTCGTGTTGTTCCACTCGCACACATGATGGTCGCAGAAAAGTGGCGTATACTTCTCCTTCGTGTAGTAAGTTTGTCCGTTTGGTAGAAACTGCGTATCAAATTAGCCAGTTTTATGTTCTGGTCCTTCGAACCGGATTTTAAAGATGTTAGAATTGTTAGACGAAGGTATCAAATTTACGAATATTCAAATACAATATCCACATTGATTGATCTATATAAATTACTGTTCCTTGTATCGTATTCTTGTTCTGTTTAATTGTATGTCTATCGTTATTTAAGTATATATCTATATATTTATATAGTTTGCCGGCCGAACTGTATAAATATGGTGGCCCCAATATTCAAAACAAACTGTTTGAGCTCGTAGTGCGCATCTGGGAGACGGAAACTGTTCCCCAAGATTGGAAGGACGCAACCATATCAAAGCTCTACAAAGGTAAGGGTGACACTTCTGACTGTGGGTCTTACAGGGGTATTGCTTTGCTCAGTACGGCGGGAAAAGTTCTGGCCCATATTTTGAATCGTCGGCTTGCGGAACTTGCAGAACAAGTTTTGGCAGAGAGTCAGTGCGGCTTCAGACCAAACAGGGGCACGGTGGATGCCATCTTCGTCGTCAAACAGTTACAAGAAAAATTCCTAGAGCAGTATCGCAGTCTTAACATGATTGTGTTTTGTCGACTTAGAAAAGGCGTTTGACTGGGTCCCTAGATCTGCGCTTTGGTTGGTTCTTGCGAAGTCTGGTTGTCCTGCGAAGTTCATTACTCTTGTGCGCCAATTCCACGACGGCATGATGGCCAGAGTACGTCACAACAATGACTTCACAGACCGTTTCCCCGTAACCAGCGGCGTCAAACAGGGCTGTGTAATGGCACCAACCCTGTTTGCCTTATACTTCGCCTACGTGTTAAAAGACTCATACCGTGGTTGCACAGGCCAAATTCGTCTTCTCGTCAGAAGCGATAAAGGCGTCTTTGATATTTCGCGCTTCCGAGCTAAAAGAAAGATACAAGAGCTCTCTATTCTGGACGCCCTTTATGCTGACGATGTCTGTCTGATGGCTGATGACCTGAACAGCTTGCAAATATTTCTAGACCATCTGGATGAATCATGCCGAAGGTTTGGACTAGTCATCAGTGTATCTAAAACTCAGATACTAAAACAACCCGCACGTGGCACGGAGCCGGTCCCAACACCTGTATACCTGGATGGTAAACCTCTCGAGGAGGTAGTTTCCTTCCGTTATTTGGGTAGCGTTATTCGGGATGACAACCGCCTTGAATCGGAAATATCCTCACGAATTGCCAAAGCAGCGGCATCCTTTGGTAAGCTTCGCTCAAGGGTTTGGAACTCTCATGACCTAAAGTTACACACAAAGATCGCTGTGTATAGGGCAGTCGTTCTACCCATACTGCTCTATGCCACTGAGACATGGTGCCTCTATAAAGGAGATATTAGGCGTCTTGACGTATTCCATATGAGATGTTTGCGCTCCATTCTCCGCATAAGGTGGCAGGATCGAGTTCCAAACTCGGATGTACTGAGTAGGACAAAGATGGACGGTATCGAGTCCATGCTCGTCAAAGGGCAATTAAGGTGGTGCGGGCACCTTGTGCGTATGAGTGATGCCAGGCTGCCGAAGGCTGTTTTCTACTCGCAGCTTAAGGAAGGTAAGCGCAAACCTGGCGGTCAATTTTTACGCTACAAGGATGTTTTAAAACGACACTTGGCAGCCTGTAGCTTACCCCAGGATAAATGGGAGGAGCTACAGAGATCTCAATGGCGCAACTCTGTTAATAAGGCAGTGGCAAATTATGAAAAACTTCGTGTTGAAGACCTTGCAGTAAAACGCCTTCACAAAAAGAACCGGCCTAAGCCCTCCTACAACTACACTTTTAACTCTCTCGGTCAGTTGTACTGTGCGCCGTGCAACCGTACTTTTAAAACTAAATTTGGATTTGCCAGCCATCTTCGCTCTCGTTTACGAAGTTAGTGAACCAGGGTTCGCCGTTGACGGACACGTCAAGGAGGACATCATCATCATCATCATCATATATCTATGTAATTTATATAGATCAATCTAGCTCAAAAGTAAGCATCGTTAGTTCGATAGCTGATTGACAACCATACACATAGATATACTTTAATAACGATAGACATACAATTAAACATAACAAGAATACGATACAAGGAACAGTCATAATAATATTTTAAATGGCATGAAATTAACGAATAGGTTCTAATAAATTACAATGTGAATTATATCAGTCATTAAAAATTAGTTTCGTACATGCAGAATCTCTATTGCAAAGACTAGGCTGCAAAGTGTACTTTTGGTAATTACTTAACTAAAGTGGTCCTTCGAAATACATACAAATACATACATAGAAATTAGAAAGTATAATATGCATACATCCTACAAAACTGTGTATTTCTTTAATATCAACAAGCACGATAAGTAGAGACGTGTGGACAGACTTACTAGCATATAATCGTAGTGGCGGAACCGTATGCCCTGTATGTTGAAGTCGAGGATGAAGGAGCCAGAGGTGATGATGCAGGAGGCGGCGGTGAGCGGCGGTAGCTTGTACACCTCCGTGCCGCACTTCACCAGCGCCTTCGGCAGCGTTACTACGTCGCGGACGTGCTGCAAGCTCTTCTTGAATGGGAACCTGAAACATGTTCTCTGTCTCCATTGGGTTTAGCGACGTGATGCATGTCTAAGAAATTATTTACAATGAGACTATCCAGAATCATGCATGATGTCCACTCAACGAGAATGAATACGTTCTTAGGAATACGTTTTCCTGGTTGGAGTTGTTGACAGCTCTTTTAATAAAAGCTGTAAGACTCGAGAATGTGTCGAAGTCGAGAAATGGCCCTAGGCTTAGGCCCAATATCCTTTTGCCAGCTTTTTCAGAAGTATTATAAGATTTATAAGATTATAAGACTATAAGACCGGCATTTTGTAAAGGACAGTTCCTATAGCTGAAGAATGTCCTTAACAAAATGCCGGTCTGACCGGTCGGCTCACACACGGATCCTGTATGAAAACAGGGAAACCATTGAATTTCTTCAGGTTAACAGGTGCCCCAACATGTGATGGATATATGCTTCATGGTGTGGGAACCATGACCCAACTAAGGCGTTAAATGTTTTTACTACTACGATTTTTACTCAATTACTCATGCCTCACCTATAGATACAAATGTCGAGATGACACTCGAGCCCGTGAATATAATTGTCAGTCGCAAAGGTTATGCTTGGGTCCTCCTCGAGATAGTACTTCTTGTCGTCCATAAAATGCACGAATCCGAGGAAATGGAACCCTCGACCCTTGCAGAAGGGCGCTGGCCCGCGCCCCATGTTGTAGATGTCACTGTACAACTCCGATATGAAGAGGTAGACGTTGCGTCCGCAGTAGTATTCTGCAATGAAACAAGATTTACAAGACCGAGATACCACGACTTCTGATGGTCACTTACACTGTTAGAAAATATCGGGTTATGGCTCCATAGAACCAGAGTCGAGCGGAGCTGAATGGAGCGGAACTGAGAAAAAATGTATGGACTTAAATACAATCATCTCGGGGTTTCTCTGAAACGTCGCCGGCAGCGGGTAACCGCCGACTTATCAGAGAAACCACCCTCAAACATTCGTTAACAAAACATTCGAACGTCGTCGGCGGCGGACACGCGTCGGTCAGAAAACCCACGGCCTAAGCTGTGAAGAGTCATAGGAAACGGCTATCACATCCTCTACCAATGCGGACTACTCATGTAAGAAAGAAATTCCCACCTATATCGGAATTTATTGCAACTACATGAGGTTCTACAGATTACAGCCCAAAGAAACTGGACATTTCTGTATTCAACGGCTTAGTAATGAACTCTAAAGGACCGCTGATAGATCTATGTAGGTCAAAGTGGTATGACATAGGCCCACAACCCTTAATAATAATTGATATTAATTTTTCGCAGGGGTACCTTGGCTGATATAAAACTCCGCAGGCACAGCACCACCAGATGCCGCGTTATACACTGCCACGCGCTCATTCTTGATTGTGTTGTGGTTGTCGTACATCGTCAGCATGTTGTCTATGGCATCGTCCAGCGCTATTAAGAGGACCTGTAATGCACATGTGATACACGAACTGTTAGTGTTTTCGTACAATACAGAGAGAGTAAAAATTTGCTGCATGTAAGGTAGCATCAGTATAGCGTAGCGAATACCGCTCGTACACGTCTGGATACTTAGGAGCACATACAAACATTGTGTCTCACTAACAAAGGCAGAAACCTAGCTAAGTAACTACCTATCGCAAACATCGCGTACGATTAGGACCTTAAAAGTTATCTTGATCTGTCACTTATAAGCTCATAACGCATTAAGGGCTCACTTGACCCCACACTATACTTTGAGTAACATTTTAGAGTTTTCTTTGTACCTATGACTTGGGGTAACTATTTACAAAATGGCGCCCTGGAAAAGTTGTTGCCGTGACGTGAGACCGTGGCCAATCCTTAGAAACTACAACTGTTGGAATGTCATTTATTAGGAAGATCTAGAACCTATCTCACAAAACTTTACAAGCGTACAATTCTACAAAATTGTATAAATTCCCATATAAAAAGTTGACAATTTTGTAGATTTGTACGCTTGTAAAGTTTTGTGGTATTGGCCTCTGTAGTTGGCGTGGCTGAGGAAATAAATACCTTCAGCTCCTTGACGTGCATATGAATGAACCTGCCGAGATGGTCGACAGCTACATGCACCAGTTCGTTGATAATGTACTGCAAGAAAAATAAACAATTGAACACCAAATTCTTCACCCAAATACGATCAGCTCAGGGAAGACTCATACTAGATGTTTCTGAGTCAACCACATTACTACAGTTACCTACCCTTGGTATGTCGTCATACTTTAATTATTAATACATCCATCACGCTTGTCCAGCGTGGTGATCGGGGCATTACCTTCTAATGTATGCTATGCGCATAAGTAATTAAGAGGCCTACGTCCGGCAGTGGAATGTAATAGGCTAGTAATGTTTGATAAAGCTTAGGTATATGTGGAGTACTTCACGTCCTTAGGTATTTATGAAAAGCGTGTGCTGGGTGATGGATAGACATCGATAAAAGAGGAACACCTGGTCAGGCGCACGTTTAATCTTCATCATTTGCAGCTGATAATGCGCTAAATGATCCAGCTTATCTGTGGGGTCGTGGCCGTAAATCTCGAAGGCGTCGATGATCATGGCCAGCGTCAGGTTCTCGCCAGGATCCTGGCAGCAGGGGTGGTTCTTCGGATTGTACCCGAACTGCAGAAGATTAATAGTGATTCGAATAAAGGTTAAAATTTAAGGTCAATGAGGGTAGTAAGACCGTCTATCAGGAAAGTCAGTCTACCAATTGATTTAAACCCCTAACAACACGCACATGCCTGACTTTCGTTACAAATAAAATATCCTGGACACTTACCCACACTGACCTTAGCATTGTTTATAAAAATGCAGTCTCAAATTTTAACGACAAAAGGGTCATAATTGCGTAAACTTACGTTTAAGTTTATCCTGGCATTATGCCTGAAACGTCAGGATAAAATTAAATGTAAGTTTACGCGATTAAGACCCATTTGTCGTTAAAAATATGAGTGCTAATCGTGAAAGTTTAAATCAATATATTGTAGACTAGACTATTTTAATGTACTTAACGCTTGGAACGCCTTATATCATTTGACTCTTTAAGCGCGTTGAAAATTAAGAAAACTAAATACCCATGAAAGAATCTCTGAAAACGGTTTACTTACCCCATTCATAAAACATTGTAAAACTAATATAAAACTGAACAGCCTTCCAGTCTCGGCCATAGTACGCCTAACTGAAAATAAAAGAAAAGTTGCTCTTGTTATTTTTAATTGCCATTTTAACAACCTATTAAAAACATAGTTATTTCGTATAATAAATCGCGTGCTTTCATTTTTAGGTATACCTACTAGGTATTTGAGTTACGTAAATAACAACAAGAAATCAATGATTCAGATTCGAGTTTAGGTTTTATTTCTGCAGGCGGAATTTTGAATTAAAGAAGAGCAAAATCTTTAAGCTTGTTCCTATGGACTTCCGAGGCGATTAGGTAGAAATTATGCCGACTTAAAACGGGCAGCGATGACATTCACGGATATTCCCAGAACTCTATCTTGGCGCTCTTAGACCTTAGCCGGGTGATTTATGTAGGTATTTAGCTAACCACCTAGCCTTCCTTTCCGCCTTTTATTTATGACCTACTCGAAGAATATTTGAACTTTGCGTCTTTTATGACTTATGACAATACTGCTAGATATGTTCCCGACAACTACTTGCGTGGTCGCTGCTATCGCCTCCTAGCAGATGAGGCATCCCACACGATGGCTCACCAGTTTTATCCACTTGTCCGCATTCTGCTTAATAAATTTTTATTTTTTGCACCAGCCTCCGATTTGTTCGCGGACAACCTTGGTAAACTTAAAAATGAATTCTTGCGTTTTTGTGAAACAGTAGGTAACATAAATGTGATAATTATGTAAGTTATTTTTAACATAAGCTACTTGTAGGTAGGTACTGATCAGTGATCAGTTTATTATTGCTTAGTGTTTTTTTATCTTACCATCTGTAACGCTTTGGCTTGTCAGCTGTTAGTTGTAGATGTATTAAATAAATAAATATGCTACGCTATGGAAGGGTGACATTCATTTATTCGGGGGACTTGACTTGTGTAGAAAAGAAACCACAGCGTGGTGATGTCCGTAGGGTCGCGGGGACTTGCCGACTGACAAAATACGAGCAACAAAAAAAAAGGAATTTATGCGCTGGCAATACTTTTCTTACAAATAATGGCTGCCAGGCATAATATCTAGCTGTCAGCGCCACATTTCTTTTAAACGCGAAAAAAAAGTTTGCTCATGTCAACGCAAACAAAACTATGTCAAAATTTGTTGTAATTTTCGTGTAACAAAACATCCAAAATCAGACCAAATTTAATGTACAGAAACCCATGTGCCCCTTTTATTTTCATTTTAAGTGAACCTGCTTCATGATGGCTGAAAAGTAAGTGGTAGAGATAACGTTTGTTGAAAACAAACTATTGTTGATGTCAACACGCTCTTTCTTATCATAATTTAAGATTACTGAGTTTTTGATGGTATTTCTTACATTATTTTGTAAACAAGACCTTTACACATGGTCCCTGACAAAATTATCAATCGTTCTACTGCGTATATTCACATGTAAAGCCATAAAATTGTCTTAATTATTTTTGTCATATCAGTTACTTTTATTAGTTACGCTTATTTGTTGCCAAGATAATATCGATAGACATACAAATGTGATTGTAGATTGCAAAACATTGAATATATCCTTCAAAAGGCTATAACTTACAATGTTAGTGGTGTGATAATTTGTATGTGATCATAAATAGGTCACATACTACAGTAACTGGTTTCTGAATTGAGTGCAGGATATAACTAGTATCCTTGTATTACATTGATACAGGTTTTCTTGACTAGTGATTCCAGCAAGACTAAAATTATTATTATTTTCAGTTGAACTGATCAAATCAATATCTAAATAAATAAAAAAAAAACATTAAAATTACTTATAAGCATGATGTGATGAAAGGTAATTTTGACACTATCATAGTAGATTATAAAATAAATGCCAATACAAAGTTTTGTTTAGTAAATGACAAGTCTCAAATCCACAGGCTTCAGCAAGTGGGAACAAAAATTAAGCAGAACAAAAGAAACAATAAAGCAATCCGAAACAGGCTTTGTCATAATCATTGCTCGGTGGGGGTGAGCTGTTTTCATACAAAATGTCACGAAAACAGCTCACCCCAGCCGAGCATTGGTCATAATCCTTTCCTCCTTCCTTGGTTTACTTATTTACTTTGATACTGATTTACTTGTTTTAGAAAATGAGACAACTATCCTATATGCAAAAATAACTGTATAAGCCTAAATACTGTGCTTAATTTATCTTAGCTTGTAAATAAAACACCATTTTTATTTTCTATTTGAGTGTTTCTAACTATTAAAGATAGAATTTGCTACTAACATTGCAAGATGGAACTTGTGTCATTGTGACACATTAAACTAGAGATGGACCATTTCCCAATTCCCAATGAGACTATGGGCCAATCAACTTTTCGATCGACATGTTTTCTGTCTGCTGCATTACTTTTCATGAACTTACAAATGTACGTCAATGAATACTATAGAATTTTTTCTAACAAATTTGATGAAATGGTCACCTGTGTTACGGGACAAAATTGTGTCGGTCGAAAAGTTGATTGGCCCCTATATGGAAAGTTACCATTTGGGAATATTCCCTACACAGTTTTGAAAAAGTAGCTAGGAACGCCACACTATATAAGACTGATGATGATAATTCTTTGCAGGTCTCCTGATGTGCAGGCAAGCGAGTCCAGCTCAGTGCACGTAGAACAGCCTGGCAACTGGTGGGACTCATGGATCTCTTCGGCTAAGACCAAGGTATGTCTTGGGGCTAAGTTATACTCCTGAGCCAATATCACTGCAGGTAGGTTTGATCAAAGTCACAATAACACTTACCTCCATCACAGTATTGATGGAGGTAAGTGTTATTGTGACTTTTCTGTGGGTGTTGTAAGAGTCAACTAAGGGATTGAAGTGTTACTGATCATTAGGGCAGCAGTGGCATCATTGTGAACACACTATTGCGATTGCTCATCCCCTTGCCTAACGGTTAAGGGGATTTACCTCCTAATGCGTCCATGTCCATAGGTAATAGGAGTGGTCTATGTCCAGTAGTCTTCTATGTACTTCAGTAACTGAACTTCTAATTTGTTGTCTTTATTGACAAAAATATCTCATCATTAAACAAGTCCTCAAACTACAAAGCTACACTTCTCTTTCATAGCTAGTGTGAATTCGGTCAGACATGTAATGCAATAAATTAATAATTGGGCAAAAAAGCTGTTACATTTGTGGAAGTATAGTAATAAGAATTAACTACCCACTTGTTCAAATAAGAATTGGTAGTTGTAGCTATTAACTACCTGATGATTCATACTCAAATGCAATTAATTGGACACAAAAAAGAACCACCTTTACAAATTGGTAAAGGTGGTTCTAGACAGGAGTTACTATGTACAGAAAATATTTAAATCACCTTAAATCTGCTTATTACGTTTATTTTATTTCAAAAGACAGTGGAAGTAAAAAAAAAAAATTGTAGAGTTATATTTGTTTAGGTTCTGTTCTGTCATCTCATCAGTATTCATCAGTCATCAAGTCATGTATTGATGATACTAAGTTCAATTAGAAAGTATGTACTGTCAAACAAAATAATAATTATCAAAATCAGCTTATAATTTAAGTTATTGTCCTCAATCTTCATACCTAATCTTAGACATAGCTATGGCGTGATTCAAGTATTCTATTAGGACTTTTGACCATAGAACTATATTTTTTTCGAATTAGGAATCGTCTAGTGTCATAAAAGGACAGTTGATTTCTAATTTTGTGTCTTCTAATTTCTTAAATTGACGTCTGAAAGTTGAGTTATTATGATTAAATTATGTTGTTACAAAAATAGGACGTTGGGCTTTTCAAGGTTAACTAGTATTAGCGTTCGAGAACGTGTGACCAACAAATGACAATTTTCTCTCTTCGCTGTTACCGACGAAATTAAACTGTTGCTAGGACACTTCAAGGACCAAAAGGAGAGTCCACAATAATTGTTTAATGCTTCATTGGACACTGCATTAATCAGCGTTGCAGTTCACTGCTCCTTGCACAACTGACGCGTGATCAAATATTAACTGACAAACAAACTTACATACATACGTAAACTCTATAGTATAAAATACAATGTGTAAGTATAATTACGGAGGCTGACAAAATATATATATATATTGTCAGCCTCCGTAGCCTAGTTGGTTGGTAGTGACCCTGCCTACGAAGCTGGAGGTTCCGGGTTCGAATCCCGGCGAGGGCATTATTTGTGTATTTATTGGTCACAAATATTTGTTCCTTGGTCATGGCTGTCTATGTATTTAAGTATCTATAAGTATCTATCTATTATATATATCGTCGCCTGGCTGGTGCCCACATCACAAGCCTTAATTGAGATTACCGTGGGACTAGGTCGATTTGTGTAAGATGTCCCAAGATATTTATTTATTTATTTATATTCTCACATCGGTACACATCTCTGTAGGCTTAGCACATGCTACTGAATGTCGCCGTGACATAGATTACTCGTCTCTCTTTTATTAGTATAGTTAGTAAAAGACAGAAAGTCTATCTTGCGGACGACATACCGTCGCACTAATCATGTGCAATGCCCTTTGCTGCATGTGCCATACTTCATAGATGTAGATTAACTACAATGATCGTATCCGAATAAGCATACATCTAGTCATCGGCTGACTAGCATTTTTGCACCTTGCATTTAGATTTAGACCAAACGAGCATTCGCTCATTCTATGCCCCACTCTACGAAATCAACGAATTTTGACGAATCACGTTTTGTGTAACGAACGAATTTCGTAGAGTGGAGGATAGAATGAGCTCGTTTGGTCTAAATGCACCTTTAGAGTGCGTGCTCAGATATTTTTGTTTATGATGGCAGCTTCGAAATATCTCTTGGTACTATATCAATGTTTAATTATATTTCATCTGTTGTGGTACTTATGGTAAGTATATCTACAACTGATAAGACGTGACGATATAAAAAACTAGGTCGACCCACCGCTCACTCAACCTCAGTCAGAAGTTACGTTTTTTGTTACTTTTCAGAAATTAATTTCAATAATTTCTAATTTGTTGAAGATTTTAGCTTTAGTTTTTTTTTTCAAATTAGGACCTACATTCATAGGTACCTATAGGTAGTTTCATTAGAGTTGAAGGGAATGATAACACACTCATGTAAATTATTTACTAATTGCAAAAAAATATTGAATGAATGAATAACTTAACGTGACTTGCGTCAATATATTGAAGCAAATCCGTTAAACAAACTTTTTGGCCAATCTTACAGTTGCTATTAGATTTGTACGAAAAAAAGAACACTAATTTCAAATTCCCCTTGTGTTTACATGACATGTTGTTGTGTGCGTGACCTCAACTCTCGTGGAACTACCTATACCTACGACGTACTGTTAGCAAAAGCATATACAAGGTATAATAATAAACTAGTGCATTCTTGTTGCCTGTCGGGTTTTGGGACTCGGAACCTATGCCCTAGGAGTTTCAGGAGGGTCGATTTTTTAAAATACATATGTATCCACTAGCTGCAGGTACTATAACTACTTAGAACTACTACTTCTGAAACTTAACAGGACAGATCTTTATCGAAAACCTCATTTTGTTACGAGCCAAGTCTAGACAGAACCTTCGTCCTATTTGAGGTCATGAGATCGTTCAATACAATCCCCTTCGAAGATATGGCAAGCTGCCAACATGCGAATACCTATTAATATTCGCGAGATAGACTTTAATAACAAATTCAAGTCTATTATAATTTCGAATTGACTAAAGTGATAAATTAGTTGTAAGCAGATGATTTTTTCGATTACTCGCAACTTTTATCGACCTCGACTAGACTTAAACGAGAGTATTTACATTTAAAAGTGTATATTATACACGGTGCCCATGAGGAAGGGGAAAAAATCAACAGGGGATTTCTGACCAAATTTAAAGTTAACACGCTCAGCGCGGAACAGGTCATATATGACCTGTACAAGTATGGTTAATTACAATTTAACTTAATTGCCGCAGCGAAGGTGTTAAAAATGTCATATGAAGTTTTCTGGATTGAGTCTATTTTAAGAGAAAATCAGATTTATTCTTAAAAGCGTTTTAGCCCGTTACGCTATGATAAACGCATTTTAGGAAACGATTTTGTTACCACATCGCTTAAGTGACAGACATCAAATGAACAAAAAAAATATTTAATTACCTAGCAAATGAAAAAAAAAAGTTTAAAAAAGCATTTTTTACTATATTTTCATTAATAAATTTCTTTTTTTGTGTATTGAGGCATTCAAAACATCAAAAAAAAACTAAAAAAATATTTTTTTTTTGCAGATTTGACCAAAACTCACTTAACATTTTTTGCTTCTTTTAGTCTCAGGAATATGCTGTTAAAAATTTTCCCCTTCCTCACGGGCACCCTGTATTATCTTAACTTTATTATACGATACGGGAATTGCGTCCTTATTAATATAATCTCTGTACAATCTTTTTTTATATCCTAATATTAGGTTTATCGTGCGATAGTGACTATCTTATTTAACTCGTGCAATACGAGTATAATTCGCGAATGTTTTCGTTACAACAAAAACATTCGTTTCGTTGGTAAACAATATCTATCCCTAAAATCGTAAATCTCACTACGTGTGTCGTTTATATTACCAATAACAAATAGGGATCTACTAAAGATAATGGATTCGTGCGCGTGGGGTTCAATGCTATACCTAACCCTATAACTATTATTATTAGGTATATTTATTAGGATAAAATACTAACTACATACATTCCGAAATATTCCGAAAATAAACTTTGCTTATTGTACTATTGGAAATTTACCCGGAACAGCACATCTCTTCACCCAATATTGATTAACAAATTAGAATTATTGATAGCCGGTGTAATTACTGGCATAGATAGAGGCAATCCATCTAAGTCCTCAGGGTAGGCAGCACATAGGCGATTTTTTGATCACTATGTCTATGGGCCTCAGTTCCTGCTCAATTGTCTACCTTCGTCACATAAAAAAATAATAATAAAAAAAACATTTTAAAAAGTTCTATTAGAATAATGGTGCATATTAACCATACCTGGGATAACAGGGGGCAAGTTATAGGGATTTGATATCGATTAAAAAGATGTCGATATAATTATAATAAAAGATGTGCTTATTGAACATTCTCGATTACAGTACAGAGGTTAGATGTCATAATTATCTGATATCGGGCCTCTTCAGACAGTAAAAACTAGTATGCAGATGTCATTTTAATCAAAATGACAATTTAAATATTGATATTTTAATATTAATTGTATATTTTGAAAACTATTTTAAAATAAACGCGTAACTACCCGTTTAATGTTATTTTTTATTTTAATTGAAGAGTAAGTACCTAATATTTATTTATGCCGAATAACATTTTGTTGTTGTCATTCACAGTAACATCGATATATTTTTAGTCGATAAAATATTTTGCTACATCACTTTCGTATAAATGCCCCGAGTTATCCCAGGTATGATATTAACTGATAATCTTGTGGAATACCTCTGTTAAGCATAACACTGCTCTTTTAGTATACCACATGTAACTCTGTAACTGTTTTGTTGCAGTCTGCGGAGGTATACTCCATGGTCAAGAAGGATCTTGACGAAATCGGCTCCGCGGTGAAGAGTGAAGCCAGCCATGTCTTCAGCACAACCAGCACTGCACTCGGGAAGACGCTCAAGGTATTTTTTTACGACGGCAATGTTTATGAATTTGTTATTGTGGTATAGACATCAGTGGCGTAGCAAAGGGGGGCGGTCCGCACCGGGTGACACCTTTTTAGGGGCATTCTTTTTAGCTCAGCTCTATGTCTAATTCTGGGATTCTCGCAAAAGAGCCAGACGCTGTGGTGGGGATTCCTTGTCCCATAAAGCCATAAACGTTTGTTTATTCTCATTGGTTTCGTTAAGTGTGTTGTATTCTGCGACCATATAATAATTTATAATAATTTATTGAATCACACATAAAATGTAACATGACAGTATAAACCATATCGTTACATAGATATACATATACATATAACATGGACGTCTAATGCTAGGTCAAAAATGCCCCCAACACAATTGTTCAATTGTGTCAAGATGTACTGCCCGGACATAGCGCTTTTCTTAACACCGCGCATATTTCGACGTAACATCTTTGACAAATGTTTATAGAATATGGGCCATATTATATATTATATGGCCAATCAAGACTTTGACGGATCAATCGCAACTATTTATAAATAGCAGCTTAAGTTTTTATAGGTTGATATTGAAATTTATTATCGTGTTGCATTGAAGAGGGGGTGACACTTGTCAACTAAATTTCAGGACCGTTTTTGAAAGGCAATTTAGTATGGCGTGCGGCTTCCATGTTTTATTTGTTCGTAGGTTGTATTGTATTTGGTTGGCGTGAATTGTTAAACGTGTACAATTCTGTAATGATAGATAACTTTTTATTTCCTTGGGGTGACATCACCAACTTCCGCACCGGGTGCCACCCAAAGTAGCTACGCCACTGATAGACATGCTTCTCATTTGATCCTGTTTTTGTTTCAGCTGGACGAACCAGAGTCGCCTGCAAATGTGATGAAGAAAAGTCTCAGCACTTTCATCGGTAAGCCTTTATTTGGTTCGACTTTCTTTGCTACCATTTTATAATTATAATATTATACTTGACAAACAAATATACCGGTATCCTGATATTAAGAAAGCAACTACGCAAATCACTACATAATATAAAACAAAGTCGCATGTCGCCGACAGTCCCTATGTAGGCTTGGATCTTTTAAATCTACGCAACGGATTTCGATGAGGTTTTTTTTAACCCTTTGGCCATTTCACAGCTCTATTAAAGAATTCAATTTTGAACCTCACGTGTTTCTAAATTGATTTTTTTGTTTTCTATATGACGACGTATATTTTGCCAACTAGTTTTGAAAGAAACAACGTAACCCTATCAAGTTTGGCTTCATTAGACACACCTTAATGATTGCTAAATGAAATGACTAAAGGAAGTAGAGTCGGCGATAAAAGCGTGTGTCAAAAATAAACTGCTGAAACATATATATAAAGCTAATTTATGATTTAATTATTAGTTTGTTAAAGTCATGACATTCAATTACGATAATTTACGCTTGGAGACATATATACATCTCCAAACGTGCATTATATTATAATGTTATTATTATATACCTATTCGGAGAGAAACCTTTATTTCTCTATAAATTATTACTTATAAATGTTCTGACTTTTTAGAGACTTTACATCTCTTATTATTATTATGTTTCAATTTATTAAAAATCAATTTTATGTTTTTTTAAAGCATGTTAGTTGTAAGATGTACCATGATTGTTTGAAAAAATAAGTCTCGCCAAGTTTCTTACCGGTTCTTCTCGGGCTAGCGGTGTAGGGTTAGAACCGAAAGTAGTTTTAATACTTAGACGATTCAAAAGAGTTTGTTGCTATTCCAATTTGAATAAAAAAATATTTGACTTTGTCTTTGAAATGTTTGATAGAACCTTATTATACAGGACAAGTGAGCACAGTGCTGAACCCGGAGCCGGATGATGAGGACGACACGGAGGTCATCTTGTCTTCGGGAGACACCACAATGCTTTCCACTTACAAGGTATGTTCAACTTTATTTTACTGTTTTCGTAAATAAACAATATTCATTAATGCAAGTCGTCTGAATGGAGCAAAACATTTTTAGCTCGTACATTATTCTAAGAATGAACATTTGACAGTTTAATAAAATATTTTAAAAATAAAAATAAAACCGCCTTCAAAAATTCGCCCGAATTAAAAAGTTTAAAATAATTTTGGTTCCTACTTCTTAGGATTTCCTACCCAAACCTTTAAACCTTTTACCCTATTCATTGAAATAAAACATTATGGCTAGGTACCCTACAGATTTCTTAGAAGTCGGTGCCAAGCCGAATACGTTCATAGGTATATATTAGATAGAGCTTTGTAACTTACTGTCACTCCGATTACGCTTTTATCAACAGAATGGTCTGCCTCAGTCGTTTTCATGAAAGCCTAACCGGAGTGACAGTAAGTTACAAAGCTCTATCAAATACATATAAGTACTCGCGAAGTGAACATATTTGGCTTGGCACCGACTTCTAAGAAATCTGTAGGGTACCTAGCCATAATGTTTTATTTCACCTAAAGGCAAATACTCAAATACCTTCCAAAATACACGAAATATGTTGTACTTAAAGAATTATCCCCCAACTCCTAATTGCTAAAGAGTTGTACCTTCCATCATCAGATCACCAACTTAAGATGTTCATGACTAGATGCAAATACTTGATTAGTCTTCGAAAATAAATGAAAAATGTCATGTGTGCCTACAACATTTGAAGAGTTCCCTCGATTTCTCCAGGATCCCATCATCAGATCTGGATTCGGTGACAATGGGACCAACTAGAAGGTATACCCTTTCAAACAAAAAAAGAATATTTCAAATCAGTCCACGCGTCTTCGAGTAATCGGGGAACATACATAAAAAAAAAAGATTTCGACGAATTGTAAACCTCCTCCTTTTTTAAGTCGGTTAAAAATGAGCCTTGTATCCATAATGTTAACACTATCGGAAAAATGGTGATTCTTACCCTCATATTAATAAGGATCAATGTATAACTGTCGTAAGTTCATTTTTAGAAATCGGCAATCTGTTTAGTGCTTCGGCCAATGTATTGAGCACGTTTTTATTGCACGTCTATTAAAATCCTTCTTATTGCAAACTAAAACTAAAATAGAATAAATCAATCAATCATTCACTTAGTTGGTGTAGAGTTAGAACCGAAAGTAGTTTCAATTTTATATAGAACTTAGACCATTCAAAAGTGTTGCAATTCCAATTTGAATAAAGAATCATTTGACTTCCAGAAAGAGCTAGAAGCTCTCCAACGCGTGGACGCGACATACCTGGTCCCGGCTTCCAGCCCGGAGCTGGTCGCGTGGCGCGCCTCCCTCGAGCTCGGCTCCGAGCTGATCGCGCCCGCCGCGGCCGCCAAGCGGCTCGCGGCCAGCCCGCTGCTGTGCAGCATGTATGACAAGCTTGTGCCGGATGCGGTGTCCCATGAACACTTCTGGGAGAGGTAGGTACATACCTGGTCCCTCCAGCCCGGAGCTGGTCGCGTGGCGCGCCTCCCTCGAGCTCGGCTCCGAGCTGATCGCGCCCGCCGCGGCCGCCAAGCGGCTCGCGGCCAGCCCGCTGCTGTGCAGCATGTATGACAAGCTTGTGCCGGATGCGGTGTCCCATGAACACTTCTGGGAGAGGTAGGTACATACCTGGTCCCTCCAGCCCGGAGCTGGTCGCGTGGCGCGCCTCCCTCGAGCTCGGCTCCGAGCTGATCGCGCCCGCCGCGGCCGCCAAGCGGCTCGCGGCCAGCCCGCTGCTGTGCAGCATGTATGACAAGCTTGTGCCGGATGCGGTGTCCCATGAACACTTCTGGGAGAGGTAGGTACATACCTGGTCCCTCCAGCCCGGAGCTGCTCGCGTGGCGCGCCTCCCTCGAGCTCGGCTCCGAGCTGATCGCGCCCGCCGCGGCCGCCAAGCGGCTCGCGGCCAGCCCGCTGCTGTGCAGCATGTATGACAAGCTTGTGCCGGATGCGGTGTCCCATGAACACTTCTGGGAGAGGTAGGTACATACCTGGTCCCTCCAGCCCGGAGCTGGTCGCGTGGCGCGCCTCCCTCGAGCTCGGCTCCGAGCTGATCGCGCCCGCCGCGGCCGCCAAGCGGCTCGCGGCCAGCCCGCTGCTGTGCAGCATGTATGACAAGCTTGTGCCGGATGCGGTGTGTCATGAACACTTCTGGGAGAGGTAGGTACATACCTGGTCCCTCCAGCCCGGAGCTGCTCGCGTGGCGCGCCTCCCTCGAGCTCTGAGCGAGGAAAAGTTGGTACATAGCTGTAACGGCTGCAATTGATAATACTTCGGAATAAATGAGAGAGAAATTGACAACATTTCATATTTTTTAATGCTAGTTTTTATTGTCTGTTTTGAAAGAATTCAATATTAAAAGTAACACGTATTTTTTTTCACAAAAATTGCTATTTTATCACGAAAATCCCTTTTTATATTACTACTTCGAGCAGAAAGAGCGTAAGTTACAAACGTCAAGAATCAGCTAAATGACGTCACAAGTGATGTTTCATACATATAAGAAAACGACGAAAATCGGTAACAAGTGTCATATGTCACTGTCAATGATCTCACTTCTGCCGTTAACAAGCCTACCCGTGGATCGGCTTGCTTAGACCATAATTTCTTAAAGTCAACTCTCACCTATACATCTGTTGTTTGCCACGCAAATGTCACTGACCATGAGCTAGTAATGAAATAAATAAATAAATAAATAAATATTTTTGGACATCTTTACACAAATCGACCTAGTCCCACGGTAAGCTCAATTAAGGCTTGTGATGTGGGTACCAGGCGACGATATATATAATAGATAGATACATATAGATACTTACATACATAGACGGCCATGACCAAGGAACAAATATTTGTGATAAATAAATACACAAATGGACATCTTTACACAAATCGACCTAGTCCCACGGTAAGCTCAATTAAGGCTTGTGATGTGGGTACCAGGCGACGATATATATAATAGATAGATACATATAGATACTTACATACATAGACGGCCATGACCAAGGAACAAATATTTGTGATAAATAAATACACAAATAATGCCCTCGCCGGGATTCGAACCCGGAACCTCCAGCTTCGTAGGCAGGGTCACTACCAACTAGGCTACGGAGGCTGACTAATGGTGGGGATATGTTTACGTACCAGTAAGCCTCCTAGGGAAAAAAAGTTCATAACAAAAATAGATTATCCCGCTATTTGCTGCGAGCTTAAAGAGATTAATTGGTCCCATGTTACTAACAAAGTCTGCGTTAACGATGCCGCGGAAACTTTTGTTAACTCGATTTCAACTATAGTCGATAAGCATAGTTCCACACGTCCTCTTAGTCGAGCGAAGTTTAATTTAAAACCCTGGATGACACCGGGTTTGATTCGATGTTCTATTCATAAAGATAGACTACATCAACGTGTTCGACAGAATCCTGACAATGCCTCAGCAAAACTCATTTTTACCCGGTACCGCAATTTCTACATAACCTTATTACGAAAATTAAAAACAGAGTATGAATCAAAAGAACTTGAGAAACACAAACAAAATCCAAAGGAGTTGTGGAAAACTATTAAAAAGATTTCTTACACTTCCACGGCTAAACGACGCTGCACAGAATTACTTAAATTAGAAGCGACTCCTCAGGCATCAGTTAATCACTGCAATACCTATTTCACGAGCTTAGGAAAAAAATTAGCTAATTCAATTTGGGATAACCTTGATGATTCTGAGGAGGGTTTAGTCTCGAAAATAAAGCCGTATACCGCTGTTTCAAACTCGCTCTTCCTTCACCCGTCTGATCCGCATGATATTGAAAGAGCTATTAGCGATTTAAAAAGTGCCAGTGCTCCAGGCGCTGATGGGCTGAATAATAAACTCCTGAAATGCATAAAGAATATGATACTGATTCCTCTCACTTACATCTGTAATCTAAGCATGTCTTCAGGAGTGTTTCCTGATATCTGGAAAGTGTCGGAAGTAATTCCCATATTTAAAAGTGGATGTGCAAAGAGCCCGTGTAATTATCGCCCTATTTCACTCCTAAGCTCATTTGCGAAAATTCTTGAGAAACTCGTCAATAAGCGACTGATACATTTCCTCGAAACTTTTAATATACTCTTTTCAAGGCAATTTGGATTCCGTAAGGGAAAAAGTACTGAAAACGCGGTCTCTGAGCTCACCACCTCTATCTCTTCTCACCTAGACCAGGGTCGTGCATGTATCGGTGTCTTCCTTGATCTGGCAAAAGCCTTTGACACGGTATCACACTCTATCTTGTTGAGGAAGCTACAGGGGGTAGGGGTTAGAGGAATGACTCTCAACTGGATCCAAAGTTATCTAAGCCTTAGAAAACAAAGGGTCAGTGGACAATGTCATCAGCGATCCTGGAATTGTTGCTTTTGGCGTGCCGCAGGGCAGTATACTGGGTCCCACGCTATTTCAGTTGTACATCAACGGCCTTGGATTCCTTAATCTGCAAAATGCAGAGGTCTTCTGCTATGCGGATGACACGGCTCTGATTTTTAACAGTACAACTTGGGAGCAGGTTTTTGACAATGTTAGGAGTGATATGAACACAGTTACCAAATGGTTGGATCACAATCTCTTAACTCTTAACATTGTATCTATTATATATATCGTCGCCTGGTACCCACATCACAAGCCTTAATTGAGCTTACCGTGGGACTAGGTCGATTTGTGTAAGATGTCCCAAGATATTTATTTATTTATTTTATTGAAAAAACAAAATACATCTGCTTCCACAAAACTGCATCAACTGCTCCACAAGTCACTGCTCCCATCAAGTTGCACAGCTGCAACCTTGCTGACCCGATGCAATGCTCATGTAACTCTATTTGTAGCACTAAATCCATCAAATATTTAGGTATAATACTTGATGACAAACTTTCTTTTAAAGATCACATATTTGCATTGGCAGAGCGGGTCCGCAAAATGATATTTGTGATGAAACGGCTTCGAGATGTGTCTAATCAAGATTTACTTAGAACTATTTACATTGTAATGTGCCAATCAGTACTCAGTTACTGCATTTCTGTCTGGGGAGCCAGCGGAACGAGTACACTGATTTACTTGGAACGAGCACAGAGAGCAGTCTTAAAAACAATGCTCAGGAGGCCTTTCAGGTACCCAACGGAACTCTTGTTTAAAGAATCAAAAGTACTAAGCGTTCGTAAGTTGTATATTCTGTCTGTCGGTGTCTCCACCCATCGCGCTGTCCTGAGCTCCGCAAATTACTCAGCCATGCTTTTGAACAGAGTTTTTGCTCTGCCTAGGCCAAAAATAAAAACCAAATTTGCTCGACGTTTCAAAAATTTTAGTCATCCTAATATTTACAACATCATTATAAGGAGCTGCCAAATTCAAAAGTGCAATATCGCTAGGGCAAAGGCTATGATTGGGAACTGGCTGAACTCTTTGAATTACTGTGAGACTGAAAACTTGTTAAAGCCCATTATCTAAACCACTCAATTGTTATTAATTATTATTTTCTATTATTTTAGTATTATTTGTTCTAATTATATGACTGTTTTAATCATATGCCTGTTTAGATATTGTTCTTTATGTTTGGATTTTGTGTAAATTATGAATATTTATTGAATGTAATTTTTGAACTCCAATTTCATTTTTGACATGTTAACTAATATTCTTTAATCATAATAAAAATAATAATGTATTTCTTGTTAGTAAAATCCTGATTATTTGAAACTGACATGACACCACCTATTTATTTATTATATTTGTAATTCATTTCTAATTTTGCTAATCAATTTGACATAGTTCAACATGACTGTATTTATTTATTTTCTTTTATCTCGCATGCGTGTTGCTTTTGTTTAGCTAATTTTAATAGAGGCTCGGCAGGACAGGCTCAGCCTAGTGTCAGAGTCACTGCAAATATATTGTACAATGTGTGTTTCTGAAAATAAATAATTTTAATTTTTTTTAATTTTTACTGCCAAGTGACATTCCAAAAACAAGATTTTTTGGTTATAGTGGCAGCTCTGAATCAGCTAAAATTTTGGAACTTTGTCAATTGAGTCACTGCTCCGGAATTTTGAGCAGACTTCGCTCTTCTCGGTCGCCAAACAGCCCTTTATCATTTACTCCGCAGCATGTATGATAAACTTGTGCCTGATGCAGTTTTCTGTTAGACCCTTAGTAATGTGTCGTTACCAGTAACTTTTCCTAGATAGTATAGGGATATTCATAAATAGTGAGTTACTCCATAGTAATATGGGAAATTGTTCGGAAACTGCACATCACTAATAGCGCCTGATTATCAGTGTCTTTTGAGTAAATCAAAGAAATGTAGTGACTGCCACGAAACTTAGCAATCTTCGCGCTTCTGGAACGAAAAATTATCGACATCATAAATATGTTTACCCATCTTGAAAAACTTGACAGCTACCATTGTATTTTAAATAAAAAGTAGTCCGAAGTATTATAAAAATGGTCCATTTCGCATCTCTGATAGCGATAGCGGGATCTAGTGATAAATGTGTACTAGATGATCTCTCCCTTTTCAGTCGGTACACTCTTGTCAGAGTGGTCGTGGTCATCGTTGTGGATCACGATGAGCGATGATTTTGGTAATTCGGCGCCATTCGTCGCGGACTGCAGCTTTCCGGGTACACTCGTTAACAGAGCACTAGTTGCGGCCTTAATCTGATCCGTCCATCTCATCGGTGATTTCCTTAGATGATAGCCGGGACTTAGAGCTTAGAGATGCTTTTATACAGATGAAAGCGGTTTCGATAACAGTATCTTTATATCTTATCCCCATTGATTTAGAATATATAAGTGGATCCCCAAACAGCTCAAAAAAATGGTCCCAAAAAATGGGCTGCAGAAGTAAATTATTTAGTTTTACTGATTTTTACTACGAATAAATGATTTTGAATTTGAATTTGAATATTGCGGTCCTTTTGCTCCGCTATTCAGTTCTGACATTTGGTCACCTTACGGTATAGCATCATTATTCCTTAAACATAAAAAGTTTCTACTATTTTGCGGTGTTGTTTGCAAATTTGACACTTATTGCTCACTTTACAAAGTTTTTTATTCTTTGAGTTTTTTTTTTATTATAGTTTATTGTAAGTGAGCGTTATTAGCTTCATTTGAAACATGATAGAAATGACTTTTAGTGCCACTTTTCTTGGTTTTTAACCGACTTCAAAAAAAGGAGGAGGTTCTCAATTCGACAGAATTTTTTTTTTTTTTTTTTTTTTGGTGTATGTATGTTACCTGATATCTCCGAGAATAGTGAACCGATTCTAAAATTTCTTTTTGTGATCGAACGTGTATTAACCCGAGATGGTCCCATTGGCACCAAGTTGGGGTCTGATGATGGGATCCTGGAGAAATCGAGGGATCTCTTCAAATGTTATAGGTACATGTATGGCGCTTTTGGTAATTTTCATTCATTTACAACAATTTGCATTCAGAAAGTAGGATTTGAGAAAACCAATGATGGAAACAAATCGGGAATCTTGGAGAAACCGGTTGAAGTCGGTTTTTTAAATTTTTAATTTTATGTTATTTTGTTTGGCTCTGTGCGTCCATTTATTATTTAATGTCATTGCTTATCCCTATATCTTGTCGTCAGATACCTGTTCCGCGTGGCTTTACTCCAGGACCGTTTGGCAGCCGCCGCTCGCCGCCTCCCCCCCTCTGATACCGACCCCGTCCTGCAGCACCTCCCCCGCCAGGGTACCGAGCCCATTCAGCAGTGAGTATCTGCCGACACTTCCATGGTACTGCTTTACTCCAGGACCGCCGCCGACACCGACCCCGTCCTGCCGCACCTCCCCCGCCAGGGTACCGAGCCCATTCAGCAGTGAGTATCTGCCGACACTTCCATGGTACTGCTTTACTCCAGGACCGCCGCCGACACCGACCCCGTCCTGCAGCACCTCCCCCGCCAGGGTACCGAGCCCATTCAGCAGTGAGTATCTGCCGACACTGCCATGGTACTGCTTTACTCCAGGACCGCCGAGGCCGCCGAATACTATCCGGCCTCGCTTCGCTCGGCCGTCTACATATATTCGGCCGGCAACCAGTCACTTCCCGGCCTCGGTAGTAATGTACTATTAGTTCTTTCTTTTTTAATTACAATCTTGCAATCGCGGACACGAAGCCGCTGCCTTTACTGGCAGGATCGCCATGTAGTGTTGGTAAAGACTCGAGTCGTTTGAGTCCTTCATTCTAAGACTAGGTACAACATTGTTATAAAAACCACCTCGGGTTTTTATTATATTGAATTCAAGTAAAGATTGAAAAGAAAAAGCTTCTATTTCTATTTATATGCTTATTTTGAACCTAGAACATTTTTTTAAATATGGTATTATTGTATCATTTCATAATTTTTGAACCAACATTAAAAAAATAGTCTTTACATTTGGACTTGAGCTTTATATGCAGGACTCAGTAAGCCTAAAAGAAGGGCTCGACTCGCGACTTAAAAGACTCGCTAGTCTTTTAAGCTCGATAGTCCCGTAAAAATGAGAAGAGTTCTAAAATAGAACTTAAAGAACTCGAGTCTTTACCAACACTATCGCCATGTGTGGATGGCATTAGAGAAACAATAACTTCGATGAATATATTATTTATTTTTTCTACTCCCGTACTTTTATTTGTCATTTACATGGTCGTGAACACACCATTAAGCCCCTACCTAACAGATGTCAAGATAAGTCTATATTGTCTATTCCCTATAAACGCATTGCGTTTTTTGCATTTTAAGACACCTCGTGTATACAAGACTTAATAAAATACATGGCTGGCAACCTAATTTAAAAAAAACAATCTGATGATCAGTAAACCATAGAGGAGCTTTCTTTTTTAATTTTGACGTCTCCCGCCCGACCTTGGTGATGTGTTTGACTAAGAATATTTCTAAAAATTACAATTTTATTTAAAAATAAATGTGTGGTCGTAGAATACGTATTGTATGCAACATTGTTTAACTGAGTCAAAAATTGACGTGGCGTCTTTAATAACAATTTTCGGCTTCGCCTCAAATGTTACCCACGCCACTCACCTTTTTTGACCTCTCTTAAACAAGGGTTGCATAAAATATTATTAACTCATATTAGACAAGGTATTATGATTATATAGATAGTACTTACATACTACATGCATAGGTAAATACATATTACACCACACTCTACGCCTATGGAATCCTTGTTAAAATCAGCTTATATTGGCAGTTCCCTGAATTAAATCCAATCCAAAAGTAATTGAAAATTGTCCTTAGATTATTTAGTACAACCATAAATTTAGAACGTTTAAAAAATACTTAAAACATATCATAGCATGAGTTTTTTTTATCAAGACTTGCTAGTTTTATATCAAGTTTCATGTCATGTGTTTTGTATTGGATGAAAAATTCAGAGAAATTCCAATGCAATCTAATGTTAAACACTATCCTACTTATTCTAAACATATTTAAATAAAGTTTCCAGCATTTTCTTTCAAAAATTGTACCTGACACGTATTAGAGCCATTGTCAAAAAATTGTACACTTGGATCGCGTCTTCGATATTGATAAAAATTTATACCCTTGTCGAGTCAATGATGCTGAGAAAGATCCTCCACAGTTCCTAAAATGTCCCAGATTTTTTTATGACATATACATTTTCGGTAAAAAAAGTAACTTTCTATACAAACATTTTGGGAAATTATTAGAAATAGAATAAAACAAATGGTTTTAAATAAAGATTATTTACTTTATTACTTTAAATGAAAACGTCCGATACAATGAGCTCCGCTCCATTTTCCACACAGCACAGACAACATAGCATAGACAAGAAAAGAAAAAATAATAAAACTACTGAACATAATCAGGGTTACCAACCGTATTACATTGGCTTATACCAACAGAAATGTGGTGGATCTTGCTCAGCATCATTGACTCTACAAGACTACCTATTTTAGTCAATATCGAAGACGTAATTCAATAGGGATGATGACCGTAGTTAAAATAAATTATTTAACATTATGCACGACATAATACACAAAGAAATTATTACTAAGGTGTAGATTGCAGTAATTTTTGTACAGAACTTCTATTTAATAAATTGAAAAGAACTTAAAAGAGTAGGTCATTTGGCAGTACTCAAACGTGACGTCACTTTTGAGTATTTCATATAAAATTCCATACTATTCCATAGCGGGGATCGTTTTGACAGTTTGAAAAAAGATGCTGATTTGACTTGCCAGACATCATGCCTATTGTACATAGTTTTTGAGAAAAAACATTATTAGAGCGCAAGTGTAAACAGCACTATTATTCCAGAAGCCCCAAGAAAGTTCTATCCGGCGTGGACGAAGACGAGCGAAGCGAGCCGAGCGAGCTCACCGAGCCCAGCGAGCCCTTAGCCCTGACTGACGTAGCTTGGGAGGATGGTGAGTAAGTTCTGAACAACTTGTTACCACTAACCGAACTGAATATACAAACGATACTCCCCCTGGAGTATGTGTGGCTGCTCCCGCGTTTCCGCTACTGCAGCTGTGGCCGGGTCGCATCCCACAAGGGTGGGACGGTCGTTGCACCGTCATTTGGGGACGGTGTTGAGAGGCTGTTGAAGGAAGATTTGCCATGGGCATGGCGAGAGCGAAAATGATTTTGGTGATGATGATGCGGTATACCACTAACCTGGCTTCTATTTTATCAAACCGAAATCTGAAGAGGATTTACCAAGAAAAAAGTTGTTTATAGATGTAGAAAGTGATTAATTATTCTATCGTCTGCAAGTCTCTACACTTAAACTATGAATATTATATCCTAGATTGACTTATACACTGTTGTGTCAATGGCTTGGGAGGATGGTGAGTAAGTTCTGAACAACTTGTTACCACTAACCTGGCTTCTATTTTATCAAACCGGAATCTGAAGAGGATTTACCAAGAAAAAAGTTGTTTATAGATGTAGAGAGTGATTAATTTTTCTATCGTCTGCAAGTCTCTACACTTAAACTATGAATATTATATCCTAGATTGACTTATACACTGTTGTGTCAATGGCTTGGGAGGATGGTGAGTAAGTTCTGAACAACTTGTTACCACTAACCTGGCTTCTATTTTATCAAACCGGAATCTGAAGAGGATTTACCAAGAAAAAAGTTGTTTATCCACTTGAACGTCCACCCCGCGCGACCATATTCCGGTCAACTGTCCGGGTTTTTTTAGCGACGTACGCCCCGCGCTGCGCAGTCACAAGATTTTACAAAAACGTTTATATTTTCTAAACTACTTAAGGTATAATAATAAAAAAAATCAGGAGTATAAATGAAAATACAATTATTAAAATACAATGATAGTCATTGTAAAATACC
Organism: Thaumatotibia leucotreta; assembly: GCA_025490895.1. Classification (NCBI taxonomy): domain Eukaryota; kingdom Metazoa; phylum Arthropoda; class Insecta; order Lepidoptera; family Tortricidae; genus Thaumatotibia; species Thaumatotibia leucotreta. Next base: position 32,644 of record JALPQI010006176.1, read on the forward strand.
AAATGATTTTGACTATAATCAAGGTTAAACTTAACACATCGGTAAAAAAATAAGAAAGATAACCTTCATATTTTAAACTCACTTGACAGGTATCACACTGTCAAAAACTTAAGATGATACACATTATCGTATAGAGCACACGTTCCTGATCATTTTTATGTATAATAACCCCAAAAATATGTAAATTAACGTGAAATACTTACGACATAACTAGGAGTCCTTAGCAAACACTCAGGCAGTTTGACCCAACACTGACAAATTATATTTTTTTATCGACTGAGTAACGAGCGTACACTGCCATATATATTTTTTAGCGCAAACTAGTTTATTAGGCTACGTTGTTGCAACAAGGGAATTAGGAAATAATGCCTCTATATTTCGCTAAATGCCGCTATAATCAACTGTGTCTCCTTCGACTTCATTGGATAGTATAGCATCCACGAACAGCCTACTGCCTTTTTTGTTTGGATACTATGCTATCATCGGACGTTCAAGTGGTTATAGATGTAGAGAGTGATTAATTATTATATCGTCTGCAAGTCTCTACACTTAAACTATGAATATTATATCCTAGATTGACTTATACACTGTTGTGTCAATGGCTTGGGAGGATGGTGAGTAAGTTCTGAACAACTTGTTACCACTAACCAGGCTTCTATTTTATCAAACCGGAATCTGAAGAGGATTTACCAAGAAAAAAGTTGTTTATAGATGTAGAGAGTGATTAATTATTCTATCGTCTGCAAGTCTCTACACTTAAACTATGAATATTATATCCTAGATTGACTTATACACTGTTGTGTCAACATTATTTTCGAATCACATTCTAATTTCGTTTCGATAATACCTTGGTACAGTCGAAGACAAAATAAGGGGTATACAAAAACGTTCAAAAATATGTCCCAGTGCACTCTAATTCTGTGTAATAAGAACGTCGTAATATATTTATGAACGGATTCTTTCGATACTTATTTTTGCACTTGACTGTACTGTGAATATTCAGCTTTTTACGGCGTTTATTTTTCGTCATTGTCGTCTCTGTAAGTATTATTACGAGAGATGACCCTAAGAGTAATGAATGTTTCTATGTAAACGTAATTCAGCACCAATATCAATACCAAGTCTAGCATAACAGCCCATTTAGACGGTGCGAGTTTCTCGCATGATTTGGGGCGAGAAATCGTATGACATTATCGTATGCCATAATCGACAGGCGAGTATCGTATAAAAATGTTTACATTCATGCGAGAAATAAAAACTCGCCTACGATTATGTCGTTCGATACTCGTACGGAGATTATCGCAAGGCGAAATAGTTTACACGGGAAGCTGCATTCTAGCGAGATATTTGCTTACGATTTCTCGACTCGTCTAAACGCTTTCTCGTATGACATTTTTTCACGAACGAGCGAGTATCGCACGAATCGGTGCGAACCGATTTTCATACGAGATTTACCTGTCAACTTATAACGTGATTAGTTGCTTATCTTATCATTACCAGCATATTGTTATACAAACTACTTCAATACCTCAAAAGGAGAGTTTTCATGTCGTGCGAATGTATTTTAAATATTTTAAAATGTTTATTACCGTCATTACTAAACCGATTTTTTATCTGAGATATATTTTTAGAAAGAAGACCAATTCCATCTCTTTCATCTGATTTCAGACTTTTATCATTAGCTTTTTATGAAATAACTTCAAGGTCTGATTTTGGGGTTAATGAGGAATTGACAGAATTCCTTAAACGGCATGTGCATTGCGATTTGAGGCTTTTCATATGTAACTTCTCGTGGAAGCCATAATTTTGGTGGAGTGGAGTGGACCTGATGTTGAAGACCATGGAGGGCAAAGAGGAACAGTGTAATTGTTTCCAGCTCTAGTTAGTTTAGTAATTAACTCGAAATACGATTCTCGCATTCAGGTCTTATTTAGACGGATATGTCCAATCATCACAGGCGAGGCAATTATCGCCTCTTCTCGTGCGATATCGTACAAATAGTTTACATGATACGATATTTTTTCTCGTGCTACGATAATTGCATCGTCGAGGCGAGAAACTCGCACCGTCTAAATGGGGCTTAATCAATGTTGTTGCTACTCGTCGTTCCGTTGCGGTAATAATCGCTGGACGAGAATGACGAATACGAGCGGTTGAACCGCTCCTCGGAGAATCACCCTACTTTAATATATAAAGTCCCATGATGACTGCCAGTGTGTCAATGTGTAATATAGACTCTTATCGTATTATGGAACCGAGCTCACCGAGTCCAGCGAGCCCTTGGCCCTGACTGACGTGGCTTGGGAGGATGGTGAGTAAGTTCTGAACAACTTGTTACCACTAACAAGGCTTCTGCCGAAGCCGCACGCCATAATAAATTGCCTTTCAAAAACGGTGCTGAATTTTAATTGACAAGTCACCTCTTCAATGCATCACGGTAATTCATTTCAAACCAATGCTTGCGAAAACCAGACTTCTGTACCAAGGTACTATATACGTACAAATACATGGTGTTTTCTGAGTCACTTATAACCTCGCACTATAAGTCATACTGAGAAACCTTTAGTATGGGAATGGGACCAAAATCGGACAAATGTGCCAATGACGCACATTTTTCCGATATCTGCTAATGACCCTGTACAATAATATGGACATGACTACAAAGTTGAATAAGTAATGTAATGAATCAATTAATCGTTTTATCGCTGGTGGTAGGACCTCGTGCAGGGTCCGCCCGGATAGCTACCATCGTCTTACCCGTTAACCTGCCGCTAAATAGCAGTGTTGTACTGCTGTGTTTCGGATTGGGGGTAAGATAACCAGTGTAATTACTGGCACAGATAGGGGCAATCCATCTAAGTGTTCAGGGTAGGCAGCGCATAGGCGATTTTTTGTCACTATGTCCATGGGCCTCAGTTCCTGTTTTCCATCAGGTGAGAGCTCAGTTGTCTACCTTCGTCACATAAAAAAAAAACATATTTAAAACCGGTAACTATCAAAATTTGAGTAAATAGTCACCTTAAGTGGTAGAGCAACTTCCATGTGGTTCGTTCTAGGGTTTTTTCTTTAATGAGGGTTTTCCGAAATTAACGTTCACCAGGGCGGCAGCACCGAGGTCCAGAAACTTGTCTAAATTCTCAGAACGCCTATAGTTTCGTGTTTAAATGTTTTGTATGAGTTAATAAAATTATATAAAAATACCTTTTAGTTCGTTTTTCTTTGGGGCTAGATAATTGTGTATCTTAGCGGGACCTTACGTCTAAGTGGCGCCAACTAGTGGCATACGTTTTCGAGAAAACCCTCATTGCCTGATACGACACGACGTCTTTATTTTTTCTGTTAACCATACTTTTTGCAAAGTGCACGTAGATGACGATCATTGATATTGATATGAAAATAATATCGAACGTAATATCTGCTCGTATTAATATCTGCACAAAAACAAATTTTATGTAAAATTATACGTTCTCTTGCTCACAGAAGACTTCGCGAATGACGTGGAACTGACCGAGGAACAACAAACTCTGCTTCTAGAAGAGTACGAGAAAGAAATATCCAGCAAGAAGACAAAACAGACATCCTCACGCGATATAGCCAATAACAACATGAAAAACAAAACAACAAACACAACTGCCAACAAACCTAAGGCCATCCAAACCAGAGACAAGATGAACAACAAAAATGGCCGCTCGAAAAAGGCGGGAAAATCTGACGTTTGCGGTAACGACTTAGTTGAAGACTATTTTGCGGAAAAGGAACCCGTTAAAGACGACGCAAGCGCCAATTCAGATGAAAGTTGGGAGAAATTTGACATAGAGGAAGAGAAAGCTTGAATCCGGCCATAGATAGAGTAAATCACAGATTTGGAACTTATTACAAGTTTTGGAGGCCTTGTCCGATACAGCAGGTTAGTAAACGTTTTACAAGTATCAAAACTAGATAACTCCCTAGGGCATATTGAATCCTATATGACTACAATCTGTATTTTGCTGTCAACTGCTTCACAAACATTTCAACTGTGTCACTATGTCCATGGTCATGTGTCATGTGTCCAGATTACTTCTGTCTAAGCTATGGTAAGGGCCATTTTTTGCCAGTTGTCCACCCCACTTTTTTGGATTTGGAACTTTTAATATGATTGCCACCGATAGTTCTTTCGATCCTGATAGAACAAATATTTTGAGGTAATTTTTCCATTCAGTTACCATTTTTTCATACATTTTGTATGGTGGTAACGGAATGGAAAGTTAAAAAAATGGCCCGAAATCACCCTGAAAATGGAACATAAATTAGCAGCTGCCTTTCGTTTACGATTGACGATTAAGCGTTAGCCTAAGCACACTGCTCAGATATTTGTGATCACCCTGGCTGATCCGATATATCTGTCGACGAAGTTTTTGTCACCTTGTTAAATTTGTAATAATTATACCTAGATATTTTTCTAGCAGGGACGAGTGATTGATAAAATGAAAAATCGACATAACTGTTATCAATGAATACAACCTATTCTCATAAAGATCTTCGTAAAATCAGGTAACCGAGAAATACAGGACTTATCTAGGCTTTATTTTAAATCATCATCATTTCAGCCATTTGCACTGCTGATCATAGGCCTCTCTTCTAGTACGCCACTCATCTCGGTCCTTAGCCAATCGCTATTATTTTAAATACCTAATATTATTATTGTCTATGGCGATAAAGTATTTTTTATTAGTCTTTTTTTGATGGGTGTTAATTAGAAGAAATATGAAAAAATAACGTTATAAATATGATTAGAATTCTTGTAATTTATCTCCAAGTTACGGCGCATTATTTATTTATTAAATTTCTTTATCGACTACTACAACACTTATCGATAACAATTATGTTTAATTTTGTAAATCTCTCGTTCCTACTAGAAAAAATTCTAGGTATAGTAATAATGTAATATTTTTGTCTTAAAAATAGCTGAAAAAATTTGCTGCCCCCTAACCCTATTGCATTTATTTCTCCACCTTTGTTTCGACCATTGTAGTTGATATTTTGTTGGCTGAGATCTGTGAACTCGTGTCGGCTCTTTCTTATAATAAGATACAGATGTAAGTGCGAGAGAGATGTATAACTTGCCAAGATGCCATTCTCCAATCGTATACGATAAGCGATACATAATAAATGTACGCGCGATACGTAATAAATGTACGAGAATTAGGGCTTGTCCATTAATCACGTCATACGATTTTGGTCTGTTTTAGACCCCCCCATCCCCCATGGTGATATTTGGTGATATTTTTAGGACCCCCTCCCCCCCATAGCCAATATCACGTGTAATTTTTTGCCAACTGAAGTAGTCCTTTTAATAACACTTGAATTTACGTACTTGTTTGCCAACTACGTAAAACTACTTTTAAAACTTAGTATTTAAAAAGTGTTTTATAAAAAAAATGTTTTTTTTTTACTGGCTATAATGCTGTTCAGCAGATTCGAGAGTAACAAAAAATTACACGTGGATTTGTCCGACGACCCCCCCCCCCCCCTATGGTGATAATTTGTGATTTTTCTTGACCCCCCCATCCCCCTATACAGTATGACGTGATTAATGGACAAGCCCTTACAAATTCGTATGAAAAGTCCCGTGCCCATTTCCATACATTACTAATGGTCACGTGACTTATTGCTTATCGTATACGATTGCATAGTGACATCTTGGCTAGGTCTACAGTTTCCCATAAAAAATATAACCGTATATTATATGTGCCCCAGAGCACATCTAACGCAGATGGGGGGATATTTATTTTGTTGTCGTTTTTTAAAATTTGGACTTATTTACATTTTTTCTACTCAGAATCACGAGCTCTTCCGATCCTGATAGAAATAAAAAAGTGTCCCAAAAAATTCCATTCGAGTTACTATTTTATATAATATACACTTTCTTCGACCGTAACTCAGTGGAAGACAAAAAAAATTATGGAATTCTTGGGACACTTTTTTCTGCTAATGAGGATCGAAAGAGCTCGCGATTCTGAGTAGAAAAAATAGGAAAATATTCAAAGGACCCCGGGCCTAAAGTATGGAAAATGTGGTTTCAGTCAAATCTTCTGAAATTAAAGAAAAAATTCAATCTGCTATTTCGTTCAGAGAATCTATGAACAACATGCCGGCTGAGTTCAACAACGAGTCCCGTGTGTATATTAATTGTGGCCGATTGCTGAACTCAGCCGGCATTGTATGTAGAAGTTTTATATCTTTAACTAACCAGCAGTATCACAAAAAAGGTTCAAACTAATGTCAATTGTTTAAATAAATAGACCCGAAGTAGAACTAAGTAGGTACTACTTTGTTATCTGGTACAAAATCGAGCAGAACATGGAAAGGGACCCGGAAACCGTGGTAGCACCCATAGAGTTTTTTGTTCCGGGCACTGAAATCTTTAACATATCAAAATTTCAGAAGATTTGACTGAAACCACATTTTCCATACTTTAGGCCCGGGGTCCTTTGGAAAATTTGAAAAAAAAAACTACAAAAAATAAAGATTCGCCCAGATGCGTCATTTAAGCTAATTCCTCGACTTATTTTACCTATTCTTGAATTAATTCGTAATTGATGTAATTACGTAAATCAAGAAATAATAGATTGTTAATCAAAGGTTGAATGGTTGACAGGTTTTTGGGACTGAAGTAATGTCATTCATAGTAGTTAAACAATAAAATTATTTTCATTCAGAGAACGTGTAAAACAGATCATATACAAGTAACCGGGATAATTGCGCATACAGGAAATTAGTTGATTTTTGTCCACAGAATCCCGATTTCTTTTGATTTTGAAAGGGCAAAAAAGTTACGTGGAACTTCCAAATAGGACAAACTCATTTACCCATGTACGCAAATATACCGGTTGACATACAAACTACGTTTCTAAGACTAATGTATCCTGTAAATTAAGGAGTGTTATAGGTATGTGAATCCGCATCCAAATGGGCATTTTTATTGGAAATTGTCCATCGAAGTTTTTTGTATGAAATCCGAGCTCTTTCGATACAATTGTTTCACAATCCGTTAAATTTTTTCCATACCTTTTGTAGGATCGAAAAATGTATTGATATTTTGGGATTTTTTTTTCTTCCATTTGGATTGAATGAGTTAGTGATTCTGACAAAAACTTACATAAACACTACCTATGTAAAAAAGTAGAGGGCAAATTTAAATGAAATTGCCCATATTATAGATCACCTCAACTACAAGTCAAAAAAATTACTCGAGGTCCTCACAATTTCTGGTTCCGTACTAATAAGTATGGGAGCACAACTAAACTTGCATTTTGTGGTGATCTGGTGTTCGGTAACTATGTAGTTAAGTCTGTGGTCCAAACTGTAAAACATTACTTTGACAAAATCTCGTTAGTTGCATAGTGTTTGGGTCATTGTCAGTCTGAAAAACAAAAGTTGTCCACTCGGTGGTCAAAAGTTAACAGCTTTTATAAATCTATGTTACGTTTTGATTAGACCGGGGAACCTAGTTGTACCGTTAATTGTTTTATCCCAAAATTAGTACAGGGATTCCTTGACTTTAGGTATGTCCACCGAAAAGACGATAACCTAAATCTGACAATGACCCGTTTCAGTTGTGTAAGGTTGACGTACCAATACTTGACACCATAATACCCAATTCATGACACATTTTGACACTTCTACGACAGAATAAATAAATAAGAGCAAAGCAGAAGTGTCACTGCAGGCTAAATCCATTGTTGCGCTCACATTATTCCAGTCCAGTGATCCAGCAATCTAATCCAGACCAGTGCTGGACTGGAGCATATCTTTTATATTACTCCAGTCTTTTAAGAATAGCTGGATTGGAAACACATCGGTGACAATGATCTACTGGTTTGGAACTGGAATGGCTGTCTACATTATTCCAGTGCCGCTGGATTGGGTGAGCTGGAATGAAAAGTTGACGGTCTTTCCAGTCACTGGACTGGAATGCTCACTGGAAAGGATGCATTCCAGTGTCGGTTCACATTATTCCAGTAGCATTCCAGTACTGGATTGGATTGCTGGACTGGAATGCTACTGGAATAATGTGAACCGACACTGGAATGCATCCTTTCCAGTGAGCATTCCAGTCCAGTGACTGGAAAGACCGTCAACTTTTCATTCCAGCTCACCCAATCCAGCGGCACTGGAATAATGTAGACAGCCATTCCAGTTCCAAACCAGTAGATCATTGTCACCGATGTGTTTCCAATCCAGCTATTCTTAAAAGACTAGAGTAATATAAAAGATATGCTCCAGTCCAGCACTGGTCTGGATTAGATTGCTGGATCACTGGACTGGAATAATGTGAGCGCAACAATGGATTTAGCCTGCAGTGACACTTCTGCTTTGCTCTTATTTATTTATTCTGTCGTAGAAGTGTCAAAATGTGTCATGAATTGGGTATTATGGTGTCAAGTATTGGTACGTCAACCTTACACAACTGAAACGGGTCATTGTCAGATTTAGGTTATCGTCTTTTCGGTGGACATACCTAAAGTCAAGGAATCCCTGTACTAATTTTGGGATAAAACAATTAACGGTACAACTAGGTTCCCCGGTCTAATCAAAACGTAACATAGATTTATAAAAGCTGTTAACTTTTGACCACCGTTGTTAACTTTTCACATTCTGGAATGAAAAGTTGACGGTCTTTCCAGTCACTGGACTGGAATGCTCACTGGAAAGGATGCATTCCAGTGTCGGTTCACATTATTCCAGTAGCATTCCAGTACTGGATTGGATTGCTGGACTGGAATGCTACTGGAATAATGTGAATCGAGCATATCTTACATCGCTGTCGGGCCAATCGTTCCAAACAGGTACCGGATAATAGTGATAATTATTAAGAATTAAATCGACATGTAATTATTGCGTTATTTAGGCATAATTTATGAATACAGGTACAGGTAAATTCACAAAAGTTGGCACGAATGAAAATGAATGACATCTATCATTGTGTGTATGCGGCCCTGCTATACCAACCTGTATCTACTGTCATTTTGACATCCACACAGATACTTTCTGTCACTTACTGGATCCACTCATGCCAGCTTTGGTGAATTTACCTGTAAAAAAAAGCACGTGCATTTATCCGCGTCGAAGCATTGCGCGGATACAACAGGGTGCCCACCCTGATCTTTTAAATGCGATTCAGTTTACGTTCGGCCTCGGCTTGTCAGTTTTTGACAGTTATTATATGGAACTGACACATTGCGATTTAGATTAGGTCCTAAACTGAATCTTAGTAGATCGTGGTAGCCCTCCTGATCCAGACCGATTTCGTTCAACGCGGCATGTACTAGCGGCTCGACGAAATTTGCTTCCAAAATGATAAAATTGTTGGTGCCATGTATTAGGTCAATTCAATTCAATATGTAATGTTATCTGGGCAGAGGGACCACATTGTCGATGGCACTACGAACAAATAAAACATGGAAGCCGCACGCCATACTAAATTGCCTTTCAAAAACGATCCTGAATTTTAGTTGACAAATGTCACCCCCTCTTCAATGCGTCACGGTAATGAAATTCAATATCAAACTATAAAAACTTAAACCGCCATTTAGAAATAGTTGTGATTGGTCCGTCAAAGTTTTGATTGGCTATATGTACAAACATATGTCAAAGATGTTGCGCCGGAATATGCGCGGTGTTAAGAAAAGCGCTGTGTCCTGCCCATCTTGGCACAATTGAACAATTGTGTTTGGGGGCATTTTGAGCTGGCGTTAGACGTCCATGTTATATATGGTCGCAGCGATGGCACTTATGACTCGCGGCGTTGTATTTGTATACGAACTTACGAACATAACGCCATAAGCGCCATCGACAATCCCTTTTTGCCCAGATAACACATATCTAAGTAGAAAAACACACATGTCATTCAGTGACAGGTATTGGTACGTTGTCCTTCCTTATGTATACGTACCTTGGTACGTTTCAGCTTGGTGGTGAGATTTTTTCAAAGTAATAATGACATTGACATGAAGTGTGATAAACGAGTAAAATAAATAATTATAAATTCTAATATAGATAGTAGTAAGTAGTCTGATAGTGGTATTCAGCTTTTCTATATGTTCGTTAAGATCTTAGCTAGAGTCACAATATTATAGAATACTTAATGTATTTTCAGACAATACATATTTTAAGATTATTTTGGCACCCTTAAATTTCTGTGCAATAATTTGGTTTCAAATATCTTTAATTTAAATTGTTTATTACATAGATGTAATTAATCAACCTATTGTATGAGTTGACATTTAGATTTCGTTATGTTTGTGTAAATTATGATTATTAATATGAATTAAAGTTATTAAAAATCGTATTTCTTTGTTTAAATTGTATCCGTAATTCCTACCCTCCGTATGTATTTAAACCCTTTGTACACCAAGAACCACTAAAGTGAATGTGTGTTGTCCTGCCTACCACGCCAGTAGCCACTAAAGTGGTCATCGAGTATGCTGTCAAAGTAACTGTCTTACTGACAGATAAGGTTTATTTTCGATGTTCATTATAGTTTGTTTTTGAGCATTAGAACGAACATAAAAGCAGGAAGCCTTTTATTTACGACATTTTATGTCTCAACTGTCAAACTATCTTAAACAGCCAGTAACCTTTTTGACGCCACGTCAAATACAAAAGCTGTCACTCAGACGCCACGTCAATAAAATGTCAAATCTGAATGTGAACTTTATGCACGTGCGTGTAGGTTTATATTGATCTGTGGACCAGGATTTACATATCGGTCTTTGGCGTTGAACCTGCGGTGCCAATATATCAGTCGTTGGCGTCCAAGAGGTTAAAAAATACTAACGCTGTTATTTTCGTTACTAAAATCGTAAAAGCGTAAATAATACCTACTTAATACTTTCAGTAATATATTTATTTTAATCTGTTATTTTAAATTTCTTATCTCATAATAAAAAACCTAAAGAAGAATACATTCGGAACTATCGGCTCAGTTTTTTAGCTGTCAATATTGTTAATCGAATTACGCTATGTTTTCGTCTTTTGTGATCAACGTTTTACTTTAATGGTTCGTGACGATCAAATGGTTAACTCAAAATCAGCGAAATATCACGGCTTTGACCCTGGCCCTGGTTATTCACACGCATAACATCTATGCGCATAACTTATGTAACGTAGGTACTTAACACGGTCGCCCCCGGTACTGTTTTACTAAATCCTAATACTCCACCGATCGAAGTGTTCTTATTAAAACTCCTATGCTAGTGACACGCATGTGTGGCCGAAATGATTGTACTCCTATGCCGGCGACACAACACTTGTGTCAAAAATGGTCGTATATCGATGCGACTGGCACATGAGTAAGAACTTGATTTATGCTAGTGGCACTAGAGTTAGGTTTTTTTGATCACGTATGTGTGTCACTGGCATAGGAGTCAGATGTTTTTGATCACGGACGCTGTGTCACCGGCGTCGAATGTGTTAAGTTTAAAAATACGAGAAGGTAAAGCCTTCTCACCCTTTGCTACAAATAACCAAACAGGAAGACCCAGGTCCCACGATCTCCAAAACCGTTCCAATTGGCAAATCCCTTCAATAATTACGTTAATTTCCTATACAAAATATTAATTTACGTCAAGCGTTATCGGATCGGCGTGGGTTATTCAATAAGGTATTGAGCGCGTATTTTTATAAATATCCTGCCTTAGTGTAGGTTTAACAGAGATGTCGGTGCTACGATACAAGTGTTTGTTTAAGGCGTATGCTGGGCGACGCAAGTTGCTTTCTGTATTGTTGGGAAATTTGCACAATCATCCCATCATCATCATCAGCTTATGATAGTCCACTGCTGGACGTACGTCTCTCCTATTAGTATAGACGCATTAGGAGGTAAATGCCCATAATCGCCACGCTGGGCAAGCGGATTGGCGATCGCAGTAATGTCCACTATGATGACGCTGCTGACCATCATCAATCTTTTATCAAATAAAATCGGTCGGGCTTAAACAACCCACGGTGTATAAACGATTTTTAAACGTAAACTATAACGTCCACGATATTGATAAAAATTGGTGGGCTGGTAGAGTTAATGACGCTGAGCAAAACGCACCACATTTCCCAAAATGTTTGTATAAAATATTCCTTTTTTGTTACAAAAAATGTGTAGGATTCTGTATGCTTGGCCCATGATTGGTACGTCAGTATATCGCCGCGAGGTAGATTTTCCATCTTTTACTAACTATATGAATAAAAGAGGGATGGATAGATCTCGCGGCGACATACTGTCGCATTAATCATGCGCTAAGCCTACTGGTAACCAAAAAAGAAAGTCTATAGGACATTTTGGGAAATTCGATGGATCTTGCTCAGCATCATTGACTCTACCAGCGACTTCGAAATCCGCAAATTTCGAGAATATGTCTCTCTCACTCTAATGACGCCTTCGTTGGAGCAACAGAGAAAAATCCTAGAAATTTCCGAATTTCGATTTTCGCGTTAGTAGGCCTGGCTGCCAATTTTTATCAATAACGAAAAATGATCCAAATGTACAAACTTTTTGAAAGTTACACTCATCTTATTTGAACACTGGCGACTTTACTTATCGAACACAACAATAATGATGCTGAATCCATCCTCCATCACCATAGCCTATTAGTCTTTTCCATTTCTTCTCAATAGTCTATACGCCAGCAGAACCAAAGTAACCGAAATAGCTCTCCGAATCGCTAAACTGAAGTGGCAGTGGGTGGGGCACATTGCGCGTAGAACCGATGGCCGTTGGGGCGGGAAGGTTCTTGAGTGGCGGCCACGTACCGGAAGGCGTAGCGTGGGTAGGCCCCCCACAAGGTGGACTGATGACCTGGTGAAGGTCGCAGGAGTCCGCTGGATGCGGGTGGCGCAGGACCGGTCATTGTGGCAATCGTTGGGAGAGGCCTATGTTCCGCAGTGGACGTCTTTCGGCTGATATGATGATGATGATGAGTCTATACGCCTGCTGAGCCCCGTTTACGGATGTATTGATGTGCCCGTGAATGGGTTGCAGCAGGTGTACAACACAGCAAATTTCTCCAAAGGAACTCTACGTGTTGGATCTATATCCCCGCGCCGTGATTCAAAAAGAAAAAATAAAGATGATGAATGATATGAGAAAGGTCTTAGTCATCTTTAGTGGTATGATCTACGAACAAATAAAACATATGGAAGCCGCACGCTTTACTAAATTGCCTTTCAAAAATGGTCCTGGATTTTAGTTGACAAGTTTCACCCCTAGTTCAATGCATCACGGCAATGAATTTGAATGTCAACCTATAAAAACTTAAACAGCCATTTAAAAATAGTTGTGATTGGTCCATCAAAGTTTTGATTGGAGATATTCTATAAACATTTGTCAAAGATGTTGCACCGAAATACGCGCGGTGTCACGAAAAGCTCTATACGTATGTCCTACGGGTCCTACCCATCTTGGCACAATTGAACAATCGGTTTTGGGGGCATTTTTGAGCTGGCGTTAGACGTCCATGTTATTATAATATGGTCGCAGGGTATGATATAAACGAGTACAAGTAAATGTTGTAAATCGACAACGTCGCCCACCGTACGCGAATCCGAGCACTCCCACAGTACGGGCGCGATCAGATTTTGTGCTTTCTTCACGTTATTAATAAGTATGGACGGAGCCATAACGGCCGGCGTTCACAGGGTGTTCTGTGGACGAAACAAATCAACTCCGGACCCTATAGGCACTCATCATCAGCCTATGATAGTCCACGGCTGGACGTAGTAACGCATTAGGAGTTAAATGCCCATGATCGCCACGTTGGGCAAGCGGATTGGCGATCGCAGTAATGTGTCCACTACGATGACGCTGCTGCCCATCATCAATCTTTTATCAAATAGTGGTGAGTGACACTTCAATCCCTTAGTCGACTCTTACGACATCCGCAGGAGGAGTTGGGGTGGTGACAAATGTATTCTTACTGCCGTCAACACACGGCCAATATGGTGGCTATAGCCACTCACTTGCTTTGTATTTGATGGCGAAGAGTTGGCGAATTCCGCGCACATCGCATCAGTATTGCGATACAGCGAGGAAATGCCGCCAACATCCTCGGTACAATGCTACAAGGGCCAATCTTAGATATAGGTTAGGTTAAGTAGATTAGTTAGTTAAGTAAATTGTAGTTTTAATCATGATGATGATAATGGTGATGGTTAGTAGGTATTAAGTAGGTAGTTAAATTTGATTTCATAATAGTTTTTTTTTCATATTAATTTTCAAAACCTACTAACCAGTAAAAAAGGAAAACTGTTCATCGTTACTCCCGTGACTCCCGTCTAAGTGTGACTGTACAGTCGACGTTAAATATATCATTACGGTTTAGGTGGCAAAAATATATTTACACGACCTTAATCCCAAGGCAGTAAAGTCGTGTAAATATATTTTTAGCACATAAACCGTAATTATATCTTTGACGTCGACTGTACCTTTACGCCTATGGTTATGTTGTGGTTTTGTAAATGTACTTGACCAGATTTTTTTTATCAATACACCTACTGTTTAGTGGCTACTTTTGCATTGGACCAATAAAAACAATCACTCAAACATTCACCAGAAACTTTGAAGACATAACATTTACCAAACATCCTGTACCGAAAAATCTGAATGGATAATCCTGCCTAATAATAATACTGCAAATCGACGCGCAAAGTTCATCGCTCAATCAGGCTGCGCCGGCGGCGGTGACGTCACGCGTCGTGCCGCGCCCCGCCCGCGAGGTGGCGCTGTGTGGGGTGAGCGTACGAGTGCTATCTGTGGTCAAACAAACCAGACCATAGACAAACTCCATGGTTTTAAACATAAACATTCTGGGTCGCGTTTTATAAAGCTACAATTTACAATTTCGCTGTTTGCCTCTCTAACGCACGCACATATTGGCTAGAAAGAGAGGCAAACAGCGAAATTGTAAATTGTAACTTTATAAAACGCGACCCTGGCCAGCGGCCCTACCGCGAAAAATAAAATTCGTAAATTTCGAGGATTTGTCTCTCTCACTCTAATGATGCCTTCGTTTGAGTGACAGAGTAAAATTCTCGAAATTTCCGAATTTCGATTTTCGCGGTAGTGGGCCTGCTTGTCAATAGAAAAAGGCGGCAAATTAAAAAAATGTAGGTCCGAAGAGTTAGTTGCTCATTAGTTACTTTAATCTGACGTCTTTTTCTAATGGGTCTGCAAAAAATTGTACATAAAATTCTTTAATGAAAACATAATTTATTGTCATAATGTTTGTGTTACGAAGGCAAATTTTGTGTAACATTTGGCACTGAAACATTTGTTTGTCATTGAGTACATTTGGTGTCGTGACTTTTCTCCGAAAATTGTATTGTCGAATTTCACTTCCCAAACAACTCCATCCATAGTTGGGAAATGAGAATTACCCACTAGACTAGATTGGGTTAAGTTAGATTAATGTAAAGTTGGGAAATGAAATTCGGAAAAATGACACTTCTGCGAAAAGTTGATTGGAAAGTGAAATTCGAAAATACAATTTTCAGCGAAAAGGCAGAGAACCGTATGAATAAACCTTTTGAGAAATTTAATGCTTGTCTATGTTTTTTTCATATATGCCGCATGCTGATTATTTGGTTTGCGGTATAGGTAATCAACAGTTTTTTACCTAGGTACTTATTTTCCCCACCAAAGTCTGATCGGGTAAAATGGCATGGTCAAGGTTGATGATCAGCTCACTTTAAGTTAGTCTCTTGCCCTTTAAATTGCCATGAATCTTCGTGGGAGGTGCTGATAACAATTCACACTAACAATTACAGAATAGCTTGTACAACTATATTACAAGTACTAATGAATACGTCGGCATTTAAGTACTTCCATTTCGCAATTCATTTAGAGCTATCTGTGGCTTTTCTGATCGCTAGGGAGAGGAAGGGCTCTTGTGAACCAGTATATAATCTGGCTACAAACGACTCTGATTTGGTATAATTTATTTATTTGACTATAAAAAACAATACTGCAGTACAGCTAGTCAGCCAATGCGCTGTAGAGCTAAACTAAGATTAAAGAACGAAAAAACAGAACACACCAAAGAAACTAGAAATAGTTAGGGTTCGCAAAATTGCAGCAATTGCAATTTTGAGAAATTGTCAGCGAACAGCTATGCTATTCTCTTATTGACACATTCGACGCTGCGTTCGTCAACGAGCTCGATGTCGAGACAGCCTTGTCTAAAATCCTAGCTGTTTGATTTGACATTAGGAATCGAGGCTGTGAGCGAGATTGAGGGCGAGTTCGTCGCTGTTTTTCGTTAGAGAATACGAAGTTCATACATTAAACGTCAAACTTTCGACGCAATGTAGTTCCAGCTCACGCCGCATTCGTCGCCGAGCACTAGTGTCGTTTAAAGTACATTAGTGAATACCATTTTCAGGCTCGACGCTGCCGCAGCACTGACACAGCGCTGACAGCAAGGCGGTTTCCTTAGTGAATAACACTGCTGGTCGCAGTCGGGTGTGAAGAGTAGAAAATTGTTAATTAACGCGTGCGCGTGCGCGGAATATTAATGCCGTATTTACCTTAAGGGCACAAGGGGCACGTGCCCAGGGCCCCCATCTTCAGGGGGGGGGGCCCCGAAAGATCGACAACTTTCCTCACATTTATTCTCACGTTTACTTTCCTTTCGAAAGGGGCCCCCATAGTTAAAGGCGGCCTTGCGAAACTGAGGACTGGTGGGACACTGTACGAGCAACGTCCTCGGCAAGGAGGTGATGGTTGCGACTGCGCAGGTGCTTATCGGGAACGAAGAGGCGGCAAGTTATACAGGGTGTAAGTCTAATACGGGCGAAGCTCTTAACGGGTGTTAGTTTACGACATAATAAGTACATTCAAATAACTTTTAGGTACTTAAAATTAGAGCAACAAAACTGGAGCTGGACGGCGCAGCGTGGGAAGGCCCCCCACAAGATGGAGCGACGCGACGACCTGGTAAAGGTTGTGGGTGTCCAATGGATGCGGACAGCTCACGACCGATCTTTGTGGAAGTCTCTGGGGGAGGCCTATGTCCAGCAGTGGACGTCAATTGGCTGATGATGATGAGGTATAAAATAGGGCAGCTAAATGATAAACAAGGAACCAAGATCGGTAGAACTAGACTCTAGTACTCGCGAAACTGTCGTGAATAGGGACGAAGCCTCTCAAGTCTCAATCCCTCGATAACGGAAGGTTGCGCTTCAAAATATGATTGTTTCGGAGCGATCCGCGAGGAGATTTGAAAAACGGGATATAGCGCTCGGGTGGGTGTTGGTTAGGTTAGGGCTTCAAAAGGAATTAGATTCTGGTACTTCTGACGAATTATTTCTTAGAACACAAGGTATCGTGTCAATTAACCTGAAAACACGCGAGGATGCGTTGTTCGTACCAATTAATTGTGTTCTTACAGGCAAGGAACGGATACCGGTTTTTTCTCCATACAAAAGAACGGTTCGAATTTCGTTCTTCGGTTTATATTTTTTTGTTAAAGGAGTAATTCAAAAATATGATGTTAATAGTTACATAAAATGTTGAATACTAGGTACATAAAGAGTGTAGAACATTTTAAAATATTGATCTTTTTCTAAAAAACCGGTTCCGATCCCTGCTTACAGGTATGTTCCATGAGAAAATTACTTCGAAATGCTTTAGAATTGTACTAGTTAGTATGGTAGGTGCTTGAATTGGATGCATAAACCTAAAGAAAATACTATCCATTTTGCCTTAGATATTGTCTTGTCACAAAATCAGAGTAATAGAAAAATGGGGTTACGTAATCGCATTCTAGTCAAGGGGAATGTTTTTACTTAAATATAAGTCGCTTTGTACAGTATTTTATTGACATGGAAGGGTACCTAACTGTCCGGCTACAATTTTATTGATTTTTATATATGCTATAGAGTCGTCTCAAATAGCACTCGTAGGTATTTTTATAGCTGCTCAAACTCATTCTACTTATTGGGAGAATTCGACCTTCAAAGTACTGAAAAATGAACAAAACCTTTAATTTCTTCAGAGACATTTGTTTAATTATATTGATAATGAATTAAAGATTTAATTGTAAAGGTCGATTTACATCTACAGACACTAAACGTGTCAGGCACGTGCCGTGGCAAACACAGACACCGTTCATTTATATCTACAGACATTAAGCACCAGGCACGTACCTACCTACCGGGACAGACTACATTTTGATTCACATCTAGCAGAAGCGTATCAGACATCGACAGACATTGTTGACAGATCGCTATGCAGATCAAAACATACGACAAGTCTTTTTGGTATAAAATATGAGTTTGACATGAAAAAACAAAACATGTGTTCACTAATTGAAATGGACGTGAACTTAAAATATATGCAAATTAAGTCACCATTCATAATAAGTTCTAATAAAGCCAATAGACATTTATTTTGTAACTAAACCCAGGTAAATAGAGAATTTATTAACTCGTTTTCCGACTCATCCTCCTACCTTCCGTAAGTACCAAGTCCCATCAGATAAAAAAGCAGAATTCCGAATTGATGGGCGCCATACGTAGGCGAGTCGTGGGCGCATCCACATGTAGCCGTACCACGATCTGCCGCCGCACTATTCATGGGGACTTACTTTTTATCTATCCCGCTCGTGCTTGCGTCATCATCATCAGCCTATGATAGTCCACTGTAGCTATGCTATTCTCTTATTCACACATTCGACGCTGCGTTCGTCAACGAGCTCGACGTCGAGACAGCCTTGTTTAAAATCCTAGCTGTTTTATTTGACATTAGGAATCGAGGCTGTGAGTGAGGTTGTGGGCGAGTTCGTCGCTGTTTTTCGTTAGAGAATACGAAGTTCGTACATTAAACGTCAAACTCTCGACGCAGTGTAGTTCCAGCTCACGCCGCATTCGTCGCCGAGCACTAAGTGTCGTTTAAAGTACATTAGTGAATACCATTTTTAGGCTCGACGCTGTCGCAGCGCTGACACAGCGCTGACAGCAAGGTGGTTTCCTTAGTGAATAACACTTCTATTAACTATGCGTATTAGACGCATTAAGAGGTAATTGCCCATATCGCCACGCTGGGCAAGGGGATTGGCGATCGCAGTAATGTGTCCACTATGATGACGCTGCTGCCCATCATTAATCTTTTATTAAATAATGGTAAGTGGCACTTCAATCCCTTAGTCGATTCTTACGACACCCGCAGGAGGAGTTGGGGTGGTGACAAATGTATTCTTACTACCATCACACCATACGGCAACCTTCACCATCATCAGCCTATGTTAGTCCACTGTTAGACGTAGGCCTCTCCTATTAACTATGCGTATATACGCATTAGGAGGTAAATGCCCATAATCGCCACGCTGGGCAAGCGGATTGACGATCGCAGTAATGTGTCCACTATGATGACGCTGCTGCCCATCATCAATCTTGTAGAATGGTCAGTGACACTTCAATCCCTTAGTCGACTCTTACGACACCCGCAGGAGGAGTTGGGGTGGTGACAAATGTATTCTTACTGCCGTCACCACACGGCAACCTTAGTCGACTCTTACGACAACTGCTTGCGTATTAAATAATAAATAAATAAAATAATTAACTTGGGATATCTTACACAAGTCAACCTAGTCCCGCGGTAAGCTCTATTAACGGTTGTGGATACCAAGCGACGATATACAGGGTGTAAGTCTAATACGAGCAAAGCTCTTAACGGGTATTAGTTTAAGACATAGGTAATAAGTGCATTTAGATAACAAATATTTACTCAGACAAAGGGGAGAGGACCCGCTCAGAGTCTATTCTGGTGCAGAGGTTGGCCATAGCCATCCAACGCGGAAATGCTGCGAGCGTTATGGGCACCTTTGCACCGGAAGCGTTAAGGAGCTCTTAACTTTGTCTACGAGCATTTTTACCAATTTGTTTAGTGTCTAATGTATTTATTTTATAAATTATTGTTAGTTTTGATTATTTAGTTATCTTATGTTATACAAAAATAAATGAATAAACTGCTTTTACAGAACCTCCACCTTCGTAGCACAGGGTCATTACCGACTAGGCTACGCTGAACGAAGGCAGATTATTGGTGTGAGCGAGCCGGAAAGAAAGTAAGTCCGCGTGGATAACGAGCCGGCACGGCAGCTCATGGTAAGCTCACTACTGATCATCCTTGATTGTATTGCAACTTGCAATAGATTCATAATGGAAACTATTGCGCATATTAAAACAGATTATAATTTATTACTACACTAAATATTAATATCGTGACTAAAAACGTTGGGATTCAGGTTGGCATTTAATCGTTAAAATGGTTAACTAGCTGGTTTTCTGCGATTGTGGTATTAAACTAAACGTAAGGGATCATCCATTAATTACGTCACACCAATTTCATGATTTTTTTGTCCCATCCCTCCCCCTTGTCACACTTTGTCACAATTAACTACACCCTCCCCCCTAAGTGTGACGTCACATTTATAAACCATGGATTTTATGAATATCATGGGTTAAACTAACTTTTTAGTACAGATGGTGCCTTTTTTAGGCTCTAGTGCGAGAAGTGGGTCATTTTACGTCAGGTCCAAAACTTCGGAGAGCCATCTGTACTAAAAATCGTCGTACGAGACACTTGTGTCGTAATGTACTATTTTAATAGGTTTGCCTAAAATAATTTACAGAATTAACGAAGAGAAAATCAACAATAATAAAAAAATTACAAAAAAATTATTCTTCCTCCGTCCCGCCCCCTTGAGGTGTGATGTAATTAATGGATGATCCCTAAGTAGGATGCTCGTTTAAAGTCGGTTAATATGAGATTAATTGAGCCATTTGGACACACTGTTTTACTAAATAATAGGTTATTGGGTATTTGATACTCCATGCGTCCATGGGTGTGGGTAAGTACAGTCAACCCTGTTATTAGGATTACACATCTCCATTCAATTTGTATGAAGAATAAGGTTGAAAATGTTTGGAATGTATGAATTTTTTTTTCAGTTTTTTCGGGTTTTTACAGAAATAATCATTGTGATTAACATTGTCGCTCCTTTCATCTATTTTTGTCAGGTCGAAACTTCGGAGGACCATCTGTACTGAAAAACATTGTAGGTACAATACACGTGCAAAAAGAAAACTAGTTACTCGTGTCGATTTAAAACACTCCCTTCGAACTTAATTTATTTTCGTAATTGTATTGTGATGTACCATTATGTTCATATCTCTTTTATGTTTTATCCTGGAAATTAAAAATTACTTCTTAACCTAAACCTACCTACTGACGGATGGTATCTTACAAAACTCACTTTCGTTTACTCATTCAGTTTCCAGATTTTATCCGAGTCCAGGGGCATTTTTAAAAACGACACTCATTTCCTCTTGAACGCCTATCCATCAACTGGCCACTACAAATAGAAAAAAAAAGTAAAAAGCCATTTACGAATAAAGAGTTCCATATTCAAATCAGGGCTCGCGACGATTAGCATCCAAGATGGCCGTCCGATTTTCGGCCAGTGATACTGATTTCAATTTCCTGTGTCGGTTATCGTGAGCCTGTCATCTTCGTTTGACAAATAAGTTCATTTTGATGGGTTCCGTGATGGAGTAGTGTATGGTGCATGTCATATTTTATTCGGTAGGTACAGCTCGGTGAGGATTTTATACGTGGCTGATGCAAGCAGTTAGATACCTCGAAGGACCATGTCTTCATCATATTGAATAATTATTTCGAAATGCACGTGTCCTATCAACCACTAAGTAGTAGGAACCACAGGACGCCTACATATACAATTGTACATGTACGGCAGTATGGAGAAGGTTATTTTTCTCAAACTTGCAATTTAATGTTGGCATTACGTACGTCAAATTAAACCAGGAAGGATCTTGGTACCATCTCTCTGGTTCGATGATTGAACATGATATGTAAAGGCATTTCATAACAACTTTTTGCAGTCTTAGGAAAGTGCCAGAAGGAACCTGCTTTAAAAAGTTAAATACCGGAAGTATAGTTGAATTATCGAGAAGATGGAATTGCATATGTAGTGGTATCGCGTATTTACTATGTATTGTGTGCTATTGTGTGTGTTTTGTCGACTCATGTATTGGCATTATTCGACTAATAGTAAACCTAATTGTAAAATGTAAAGATACAAGGTTCACTTTAAAAGTGTTGCTTTAGTAACACCACTACAAATGCAATTCCATCTTCTCGATAATTCAACTATAACTTGTAAAGTGACAGAACATATTGGCATTTCACCGTAAAAAAGAACTAATGTCAATGTCACCGGGTAAAAGATTATCTCAAATAGTAAAAAAAAATTGATCGTACCAGTTGCTTTTTTAAATAGTTTGTACTTAGATTCGTTTCGTTCTTTGACTTATTTGTTTGTGTACCTACTGTGAAAATCACTTTCGATTTTTTATTTTATTGCAAGTTTGAGAAAAGCACTATACAAATCTCGGCGAGAAACAAAGTTACAGGCCGCGTATCTCTGTCTGGCCTCAGAGGTTCGTCTCTACCCACTCAGCTACTGAAATCTTTTGTCACCAACATACCACCAGACTTGACCAGACACGAATGATACGATCCAGTTCCCTTAGCGTGAAAGTCCACCAATTGCACCCAATTGACTCATCGAGAGTGTGCAGAGAGTTAAGAAAACTCCAAGTCCAATTTGCCAATGGGTGTGGCAAAAAACGCAAAGTTCTCACACGCCGATCTATTACGCGAATAGCAAAATTCGTCAATTTCGGGGATTTGTCTTTGCCACTCCAACGAAGGCGTTATTAGAGTGACAAAGAAAATTCCCCCAAGGCCTCAAAGGCTCAAAGGTTATTCAATGAGTGACTCGACAAAAGGATCAAAAGGATCTCTCAATAAAAAGGGCAATGCCGGAGGTTTCGATGAGATACGTAAATTAACTTTACAATGCATATGCTCAGAAAGTGCTCTTTTTAAACGTAAACTTACCCACAGAAAGTGATGTTTTTTCGAATAAAATTTCATAGTACTTTTCCGTACGGCCTGGTTGGTACTGCCGAGATCGAGATAGTCTGGTTTTCCTCGCATAATGCGTTGTAAAATGTTGTATGATACACATGTTGAAATGTAGGCTTGTTTCTAACTCGTGTCGGTTTTAAAACACTAGTTTTGCTCGTGTTTTATACTCACCAACACTCGTCCTGAAAGAAGCCTACTTTCCACACTTGTTTCATAAATAATTATTCATAAAATAAAATAAAATAACTAAAAAGTCACACACGTAGCTCAAAAATCGCCAAACGGAAGTGGCAGTGGGCTAAACACATTGCTCGAAGAGCATATATATACAGAGTGTTACCATCATCCAAGCTTTTATTGCAATCGAGCAATGGGATGCAGATTAAAACCTATCGACACCAATTTAATGAAAACTCAAAATTTAAAAAACATTTATCTTTAAAAAAAATTAAAAAGTAAGACGCAATATGTACTTACTTATCTGACAATGTCACGCGTTTAATTGGTCGTTACAGGAAAATTAAATTAATTGTATAGTTAATTTAAATATTTGTCTACTGTTAATATTTTGTAACTATTGCTATTAAACGCATATAATATATGTATTATAGCCATCCATTTTAGTATAGATTTAGATAGTGCCACGAGAGTTGAGGTCACGCATGTCATGTAAACACAAGGGGAACTTGAAATTATTGTTCTTTTTCCGTACTGATAGCAAATATAATTGCAACTGTAAGATGGACCGAAAAGTTTGTCCTAGATATTTATTTCAATATTTTGACGTTAGTCACATTAAGCCTTTCAGTCATTCAATACATTTTTTTAATTAGTACTTTATTTACATATGTGTGTAATCATTCACCTCAACTCTAAAGGTTGACTGGTAGAGAATACCTTATGGCATTAAGTCCGCCTTTTGTACATCAAGTTTTATTTTGTGCAATAAAGGCTAAATAAATAAACTCTCGTGAAATTACTTTCAAGCCCGCATGATAGCAACACATTGTATATCCTGTCTCTTACGTACCTGTAGTGTCTCAGTATTCTGATATTCTCCCTCTATGTCAAGCTGCGCTCGCGCGGTTGGCAGCGCCGTATTTACGCTAAAAGGCACCGCTCCTTAATAAACAAATGACGCGCGCGCGGATTTAAGACCGCCCGGTGCAATTATTTCTGTTCCTTAGTTGTGTTGTTGCCAATGCTTATGGAATAATAGCGAACGTATGAGCTAGTCTCATGATTCCCATTCTGCAATTGTACCGTAAAGTGGGGCTATTTTGAGATTCGCGTGGCTATTTGGTTCTAAAGACAAAACAGTATTTTAGCCCGATTTCTTTTTGGCAGGGCCCGGAAAATCCATAGCAATACAAAAGACTGACGCAATGAAACTAGGGTGAGAAACATTTTATTATCTACTTACGAAAATAAGCCTTATCTGTTAGTAAGACAGTTACTTTGACAGCATACTCGATGACCACTTTATTGGCTACTGGCGCGGTAGGTATGACAGTAGGCATTTCAGTGAGACGTATACGTTCCAAAATAAACGCCAATTTAAAAAATATCAAAACTGACTTCAAGCGATTTATTCAAGAGCCCATCATCAGACCCCGATCTGGTGTCAACGGGAACCACCCGAGGTTATATTACCAAACCGAAATCAGAAAGGGATTTGGAAGTACTGTAGACACAACAAATGGCACAAGGAGGAATAAAAGAAAATCGGTTCACAATTGTTGGAGATATCGAGTAACATACATCTATACGTAGTGATTAAAAACTATGGAAACTATGGGTGCAAAACTTTAATAAAACTGTAAAAATTTACATATGGGTACACTTTACCCAAGAAAAATATGAATTTTATCGAAAAATCTATATCCAATTTGATACCTGAAATGCTATCTCTGAATCTTGAACTTCCAATGTTTAGTTGTGTAGATACGTAGGTACCTAAATTTTATGGATGTAGTTATGTACACTTGACAAGTTTTGTCAAAGTTTTGCACCCATAGTTCCCAACAATATACAAAAAAAGTTAAAAATAAAAATCAGTCCAATTGAGAACCTTCTCCTAATTTGTTGAAGTGGGTTAAGGTCTAAGACCAATGCTCGGGCAGCGATGGTAAGAACTGCACTGGAGGCGGCTTCCTTTATTCCAATTTTAAGTAGCGAAACATCGACGCTAATAGCCGTTAAAACTTTAAAGTGTAAGTATAAATCTATTATGTTATTTAAAAAAATTGTGTCCCCACTATCTAACTTTTGATCCGTGGGTGGGTCCAAAACATATGAAAAATTATGATTCATTGGGCTTATAGAATACTTTAAAATAAAGCTAATTCGAACATAATCGGCCCTGCCGTTTTTGAATAACTACGAAACCTTACACTGACGTGTATGGCCCGACATGCTTTTGGCCAGCTTTTATTTAGGTAGGTAAAGTATTTATGTTGAATGTATTTTTAGATTATCTATTTAGATTATTAGTTTTACCTTTGTTTTTTAGATTAGATTTCTTTATTCGTATGAGTTAAATAAAATTTAGAATGTGTTTATAAGACAAATTTAACTTCACCCATAGCAGTGCTACTAAATATATTACTTTTGCTAATTTATTTTTTATGATTTAGTTTGTAGTTTATATAATTCCTAAGTAGTTATTGTTTTTTAATATACTTGTTTTAAATAATTGGTTTTGTTCTACAAAACACTAAAGGTAAATGAACAAAAAATTGATTCGTAATTTGCCAGTGTTGCCGAAAAATAAATACCGAGTGGTAATCTGTGAACGAAATCAGAGCGGCAACACTAATGGGGATATGCGCCGGAGTTCGTAAATTCCGTCCACGATCTTAATTGAGGGGTAGTGCTTATGCTTACATGAATTATAATAATTAAATTGTAAGAGTTCGTAGTCAAATTGTATTTGTTAAATT
Source organism: Thaumatotibia leucotreta (assembly GCA_025490895.1). Lineage (NCBI taxonomy): Eukaryota > Metazoa > Arthropoda > Insecta > Lepidoptera > Tortricidae > Thaumatotibia > Thaumatotibia leucotreta. The sequence continues at coordinate 58,573 of JALPQI010006176.1, forward strand.
TTAAAGTATCACGGTCAATTTCTCATATAAACACGTAGGTATGAATGTAGTAGAAGTAGAATACTTTAGGTCATTATGAAATCAATCGTGGTAATGTACAAACGCCTAACTTTTGCTTCGGGAATCTGTATTAGGCATAATAACAAAAATAGTACATTTCGATGCAAGTGCAAAACATTTTTTTTTCGACGAGGGTGATAGTTGGAGCCCGAGTGAAACGCGACAATCAACCGAGTTAAAAAGAAGTTTTTACACGTGTATTGAACGACTTTTTTCATAACAAGTGCTTTAAAAAGAGAAATTAACGCACGCGAAGCGTGGGCAAAGTTTACTTTTCCGCACTAGTTAGGAAAATACCTTTATTCACTGATAAATTTAAGTCCATCCTAATAAAAAATAGTTATTTGTTTTACGTACTAGGGAGCAAAGTGATTGTTTAACTCTCGTGCAAATATTGAAACCCGAGCAAGCGAAAGTGGTTCATAAAATGGAATCTTAAGCGATGCGAGGGTTTTAAGGCACGAGAGTTGAATAAGCTTTGTTGCCGAGTGAAACACAACATTTTTCACCACACTAAAGCGAGGAAACATGTGAAATAAAACTCAAACATAGCAAATTAGAAGGTATTTATTTACAAGTCCTCAACTTCCAAAAAATAAACAAATAATAAAACAATAACTTCAAATATTTATCTTGGCGTGGCTTGTAAGTACTTTAAAAGAAAAAAATATTCGGATGCATTCTGAAATTTGCATAGTGAAAACACTTTCATTTTCCTATTGTTTTTATTTGTCGTATTTTTAGAACTTTTAATTAAAAGCCTTTTACAACAAGATCTGGTATTTAATTTGAATTTTAGCATATTAAATATAATATTATGAAAGGTTCATGTGTATTTCTCTCAGGCCGTATAAGTTATTGCTTTAGTCTATCCAGAAGATTAAAAAAAATTACTTTAACCTCTAGAGATTAAAACACAGTTTTGCGCTCTGAAATTGAAGGATAAACAGCGTGTTTACGAGCAGTGTGGTGAAATAGTTATTTGTTATACAAGGGTGCAAAGTTGTATTTTACCCGCGAGTATGAAATTGAAACACGAGCAAGCGAAAGGATTCTATAGTTGAACCACGAGCGAAGCGAGTGGTTCTAAAATAGAATCCTGAGCAGCGAGTGTTTTAACATACGAGAAGTAAAATACATTTGCACCCGTGTGTAACACAAAACTTTTCCCCTCACTATAGCGAGGAAACTCGAAAAAGGTAATTATTTGTTCACATTACAATCATCATCGGGTTAGTGATAATTTTCCAAATGCATCATGTATTTAATGCAAGATTTTGTCGCAGTAAACTTACCACGAAAAAGTAAACGCAGCACGATTTTAACACATTCCTGTAGTTGCACACCAACGCCAATGCATTATTAAATCATTCTCATTCATTATTTTTACAAAATTATAACAGAACACCCTGAAAGTTGTTTAGTTTAATATTTTTATGCGTGTCCGAGTCGGTAAATAAAGATTATAACCTATAATATTCTTTGACAATGTTGACGTTGACATTTTCTGCGTTTTGTGATTGCATCTAGTCATCTTATCATCATTCACTAAAACAATTGTTACTTATGGAATTTTAGGATTTATATGTTAAAATCATCATATTATATAAAGGTTTGTATTTTACACTAAATTCTCAAACAAATTATTTAATTATCATTAATATGGAACAATTTCCATGAGCATTTTACGTTTTGTTATTCCAAAACCAAGATCATTACTTTGCCACACAAGTGAATAATATGCGTTTTTACACGTTCGTATTAAAGGATAAACGAGCACTTTACGAGCTAGTGAGGGGAAAAAACTATTATTCCATAGAAGAATATATGCAGGATCATTTATAAATACAATTTAGATTAACATGTCAAACAATTACCATACCCTAGCAGGGTGCCATGTGATTCTATTTGTTTAGTATAAACGATATTATTTTATTAATAGTTAGTAATCAGTTAGCCGCAACTTCTCCTGCGGGTGTCGTAAGAGTCGACTAAGGGATTGAAGTGTCACTGACCATTATTTGATAAAAGATTGATGATGGGCAGCAGTGTCATCATAGTGGACACATTACTGCGATCGCCAATCCGCTTGCCCAGCGTGGCAATTATGGGCATTTACCTCCTAATGCGCATAACGCATAGTTAATAGGAGAGGCCTACGTCCAGCAGTGGACTATCATAGGCTGATGATGATGATGATGAATCAGTAGCTGTACCGGTTGTTTAATGGCAACTTGAATCGTTTACATTGATTCGTCCATTAATAATCATTCGAGCTTTAAATAAATAATTGCCCATAATTACTAATTACCTATTTAACATTATTTAAACTATGAGTAGTTATTTATGATACAAGTGTTGGACATAGGCATTTTCTTAACGAGCGCCGGTTATATAAAACTGGCTGTATTATTGTTAGGTAACAAAGTATTTGTAGAATCCTAAATTGCGCTACATAAGAAATGTATCAGCAGTGTAAGCAAAGTAGTAGGCAAAGGCTAGAGTGTATCTAATGGATATAAATCACGAATAGTTGAAACCGTCGTGAGCTTCGTAAATAATTAGCGATAGGACTAATTAAACGTAGCCAATCGGCCCGGTGGCACGGGTTAACGGGTTAACTGGTATAGGTCACACTGAATGTTTTGGGAATTGACAACATTTCATATTTTTTAGTGCTAGTTTTTATTGTTTGTTTTGAAAGAACTCAATATTAAAAGATACACGTAATTTTATTTTTCAATTAACTTGCTATTTTAGTGCGAATATGTCTTTTTATTACTACTTCGAGCAGAAAGAGCGTAAGTTGCAAACGTCAACAATCAGCTAAATGACGTCACAAGTGATGTTTCATACACATAAGAAAACGCCGAAAAACGGTAACAAGTGTCAAATGTTACTGCCAAACACAAGCAACATTCCAAAAACAAGATTTTTTTGGTTATGGTGGCAGGTCTGAATCAGCTATGTGACGTCACTTCCCTTTTAAACTGTTTTTAAGATTTTTGACAAAAATTTTGCTAAAAAAAAATAAAAAATATATTTTTGTGATCTACATACGTATATCTCGAAATGGTTTTCGATTTAGGGACATCGAAAAATTTGAAACGTTCTCAATTTAGGAAACTGTATCAATTATGCCTATTTTCCTTTAATTAGAGTCTTTCTTAACTCCTTTTGATAATGTGTACAATCTTGTGCCTTAATAGCTTTTCAAGCGGTTTTTTTGTGATGGTGGGCCCTGCCGTTAATAACTTCTATACAAAATTTCAGCATTCTCCTCTTCTTATTTTCCAAGAAAAATAATAATTGAGAAACATCATTTTTCATGAGTATGTATTTCCGCTTCTGTTGGTATATTCAATTAATTCGTCTTTGAAACATATAAAACCGCAAAACATTCCATGGACAAAAAATTTAACACTTTTCATTTTTTTTTATAAGTCTGAGAGAGAGACACCTCTATTTTTTTACACATAATAGCCTTTTTAATGGCCTATGAGTACCATCTTATAGGTCACACATGCGTGTCACTGGTATAGGAGGTCTATGAGATAATTTCGATCGGTATCATACTTGTATTAGCACTTAGTGAAATAGGCCTACTACCGCGAAAATCGAACTTTCACACCAATGAAGGTGTTATTAGAGCGAGAGACACAAATCTTCGAAATTTGCGGATTTCGAAGTTCGCGGTATGGCCGCAGTACCGGGGGCAAACGTGTTAACCGAAAGTCGTAGGCATGTGTCACCGGGCGCGCCGAACGCGGCGGTAATGTCCGCGCCGCTTTGCGCTGCGCGACTTGCCGACCTGTGCGCCGGCGCACTTGGGCCGTTTAATTTTTAACACGTTCGTCTGCGGTACTGTTTCAGTAAACGCTAATACTGATATAATTTTTTGATAGAACTCCTATGCCAGTGAGGGTGCGTTCAAACCAAAAGAGCATTCGCTGTTCTATCCCTAGTTCTACGAAATTAACAAATCACGTTTTGTGTAACGATCGAATTTCGTAGAGTGGGGGGTTAGAATAGCGACTGTTCGTCTGGTTTTTGACTGTTTTTTTGGCACCATGACACGCATGTGTGACCGAAAGCATTGTACTCTTATGCCGGCGACACAGCACTCGTGTCAAAAACGTTCGTATTTCTATGCCACTGGCATAGAAGTAAGAATTTGATTTATGCTAGTAGCATAAGAATAAGATTACTTTGATCACGTATGTGTGCACGAGCTTAGACTATGCGATTACCAACGTGTTTGTTTCATACATTTTATCAACACTGTCCGATGTGTAGCTGCGTGGTGGCGGCAGTGAGAATACATTTGGCACTACCATAACTGGACCTGTACTCGTGGCAGCACTAGCGTTGAAAACAATACGCAGCTTTATGGTGGCGCCGTGGTCGCGCAATACGCTATGATGCGGTAATACGTATGACGGTGTGCTTGTTTGTGTTGTTTTGTTTCTGCCATGTGTCGACTAAGGGATTGTAAGATCACTGACTATTGATGACAGCAGCATCGTCATAGTGGACATTACTGCGATCGCCAACCCGCTTGCCCAGCGTGGCGAGTAACAGGAGAGGCCTATATCCAGCAATGGACTCAAATAGGCTGTTTTTTAACTTTTTCATTAGCTTTTAGTAGATGAAGATGTGTGTATTTTTTGGATGAGAATCGTATAAATCATTGGTGAAATCTTTATAGCGTCATCTCTAATTTGTTGTCAGCGGCTTTACCAAGGAGGTTGGAACTCTTAGGGCGCCTATAGAGAGACGGTGTGACAGACAAAACCCGTGCCGCGCATATGCGTTTTACGCATATGTGCTGTCAGTACCTCTCGGGACGTCATGGGTATATAAACTATAAAAATATACCAAGAATGCCACATTGCTCTGTAATCTGGTGCAGGAACCAGTCTACGTACGTTAATAAACAAAATTCAAACGTTTCCTATCACAGGTAAGTAAAAAAAGTTATATTAAATTCAATATAAAATTAGTATGGGCGAGAGACATAGTGAAGAGACACGACGCTGAATTTGTTATCGATAGTCTATGTAAACTCTTACAACTAAACGGTGTTAGTAGAAATTCAAAATTTGTTCCCGAGTTACGGACGTTTCCTATGTATAAGTAAGTATAATTATGTGTATTTCTCTATTTAAGTACATACAGGGTGTTTATTTTCGACCGTTCAAATTCTACGTAGTGAATGTATAGGTCATACTGACCAACTTTTACTATGGGGACAAAGTCGAAATCGCGAAAAAAAAAATCAGCTGTTCCATACATTTCGGCCGGCGTAATGCCGCCAATTTGTATGAAACAGCTGATTTTTTTTTCGCGATTTCGACTTTGTCCCCATAGTAAAAGTTGGTGAGTATGACCTACACATTCACTACGTAGAATTTGAACGGTCGAAAAAAAACCACCCTGTATATATATCGTCGCCTAGCACCCATAGTACAAGCTTTGCTTAGTTCGGGGCTAGGTTGATTTGTATGAGACTGTCCCCCAAACATTTATTTATTTATTTATATTTAGCAATAATATAATATTTATCTAGAGTGCAGACAATGAAGCAACTATACAAAAACATATAGTTTAAGAAATTCTGCCTTAATTTTTAGATTTCCTATAGAACCATGTGTCAGAGAACGCTGGATAACGGCGACTGGAAAGTTGAACTGGGTCGCGTTTTATAAAGTTGCAATTTACAATTTCGCTGTTTGCCTCTCTAACGCACGCACATATTGGCTAGAAAGAGAGGCAAACAGCGAAATTGTTAATTGTAACTTTATAAAACGCGACCCTGGTTTCCGCAAAAACACGACACAATTTGTTCGGACCACTTCCAAAATGACTGTTTTGTAAAAACAAATCCAAGATCTATATTGTCATCCAATGCCTGTCCAACTTTAAAACTTCATCCTGCGTTTGACAAGGTAAGTTAGCATTGCTAAATAATTTTATTATGTTTTATAAGTAAAGTACCTTTTAAAGGATTTCTGATGTTATCTGTTAATACATATTAATTTAAGTATGTAATTTCCAGGTGTTTCTTGTCCCAAGTAACCCATCTGATAATCTTTCAAGAAAACGTAAAACTGTACAATTTACGAATTTAAAAATATCTTTATTCATTTATCCATCTAGTTAATCTGTCCTCATATATTATACCTAAATTACCTAACCATCTAAACTCCTTACAGTTGATCGTTTCATTGTAGTTCCCATTTATAGTTACAATTTTAATTTAAGCACCTATGATATACCTACATTTTCTTTTTCGTTTTATAACGTAATATAAGTAGATATAGTTTGCACACCTTGAACAAACAAACCAATGCAAAGGTAACATATATAACTAGACAGAGGTTAAACAACGGTCTTAAGACCGCCTGTTGTTTAACATCTGTCTAGCCTTACCCTTAACACTTGTTGTTTAACTTTAACCTTAAAGCTAGCAACTTAATGTAAGTAGGTACTTATTGTAGATATAAATTCAAATAAATGTATAAATTTTACTGTTTTTATATCATTCATAACGACATCATTTTAGTGAGATTTTTAAAATTAGAATGTTTGAATAGCTTTTTTCGAGTAACATTTTTAGTCAAATAACTGTTGGTTTTAATTTTTCGATAAAAATATCGAGCCATACCACAACACTATTTACATTAACATGTCAAAATTACCTGACACGGTCGATTTCTATGAAAATGACAGCCAAGGCCGCCTCTATCTCTAAGGTTACACACTAAAGAGGTCCGTGCTCTGTGGGCTTTACACTATGATATTACATGCGTACCGTATACCATACCGTGTATTCTACTTGCACTACTTTACCACGAACCCGCGCAGTGCTCGGCTCAATACAGTAAGTTAAACAAATGTAACATTCGACTGCAAAACGTAGATTCTCTAAATCGAAACCAACAACATCTTATACCCCAAACAGAGCCACATAAAAACCACCCTCAAAACCAGAAACTAAGATCGAAAATAGATTGGTAACCGATTCAGATCATAGAACTAAACCCGCTTATTTAATTTTGTGTTATCTCTTAAAGGGCTAAAGTAGGTTTTCGTTTGAGATGTAGAAATGAACTTAAAGGATAAGATTAGATAAGTGGCCCTATAAGGAACCTGCGAATGGCCTGCGTGCTATGTTGGCTATGGTACTCTACTCTACGTTCCATATGTGAAAAATAATGAGATGCATGTGCAAGGTTATATAAAATTTACTAAATTGGGATAATATCGAATGTTTTAAAATATTATCGAACCGGGTTACTTACGTATTTAAGTCGATGATTGTTCATGATGAGTGAAGATAATGGTTCGATAATATTTTAAAATGTTTGAGTCTCAGGTTAGTTATAATTCTAATATTGAATGCTGCAAATAGTAGAGAAACAGATTAGTTAAGGGCCGATTTCACAATCGTATTGTGATTTAGGGTTAGGATTTTGGTCGCATTGACTGGACAGGGAGTCAGGGAGTTTCTCCTTTCGAAATTACCCAGCATATTTTGACATTCGGAATTACCCCAGTACACCCTGTACCACCTCAGACCACCCTATATGTAGGTACAATAAAAAAGAGTTTGTATTTGAGAAAATGTACTGACCTGATTTTCAGTTTTCCCTTGTTATATAATAAATAATCACAAGCTATATTACTGCATTTCATTCCACAGATGAGGGTCTACCGCGAACCACAGTCGACGTGTTGCTTTCATTGTCATGCTTACGTACGAATTTACGAGTGCAATAGTGACAGAACACATCGAACGTTGTTGACTGATTCGATGCGTATCGTTGACACGTTGGTAACCTTTTGGCTATTTTAGGTAAATTGAGAATCGAGCAATCTGCGAAAATAGAATGTATGCCAGATGTCTTCAGAACCTTGAGAATTCAAATGGCAAAGTTACTTTTACATATACTTGTTGTTGTTGATGTTGTTGTATTCTGGCCATTTTTTCCGCAACTCGATATCAACCGTGCCTATTTTGAGTGGTCCCAATGCTGGCCTAGTACTTGTTGGGGACTTCACATACACCCTTGATTTTTTTCACAGGTGCATGCAGGTTTCCTCACGATGTTTTCCTTCACCGCAAAGCACTTGTGAATATCAAATGATATTTCGTACATATGTTTTTGAAAAACTCATTGGTACGAACCGGGGACCGAACTCACTACCGCTGCGTGGCAGCCGTGCGTTTTACCGTTAGGCCACAATCGCTTACATAATATATACATATTATTGCGAAGGAAAAATGTAACAAGAAATACCCTCCCTCCGTACTTGGTACTAACCCTGCCTACAAAGCAGAATGTACCGGGTTGGAATCCCGGCGAGGACATTATTTGTGTATTAAATTTATGTATCACAAATATTTGATTCTTTATCATGGCAGTCTTCGTATTTAAGTCTTTTTTATTGTTTGATGTTTTGAGACTTTTTGAGTATTATATAAAGCGATCTAAATTAGTACATTACGACACAAGTGCGAAAAACATGAGATTCGAAACGAGTGGCGATGTTTTAAAACACGACCGATAGGGAGTGTTTTAAATCGACACGAGTTACGAATTTCGTTTTTGCACGTGTCTCGTGCGACGTTTTTTAGTACAGATGGCCCTCCGAAGTTTCAAACCTGACGTAAAATGACACACTTCTCGCACTAGAGCCTAAAAAAGTCACCATGCATCTGTACTAAAAAATAAATATTACTGTCATCATAACGAAAAAGGGCAAATCGAACATCATTTTACGAAAATGAGATACGTATTTCTACATATTTGGAATCAGTAAAAAATACGAAAAAGACTGGTTTTATGATAATTCGTGCAAAAATTAAGTTAGATGTGCCCTTCTTCGATAAGACTGCAGAATATAAGGTCGACTGAGGAAGTAACTATAAAAGTAAAAGTAGCTAATTTATTTGAATCTAACCACTCTGTATTACAGCTCACTTCTATTACTTTTTTGATTTATCAAACACAAGACGGTAGGATTTTTATACAAAACCAAGATCAAGAGAAATTTCAATCAGTTGATTACCTATTTGCATTTGGCTCAGTCGACCTGTTACTTAAAAAAACACATTAGCTGGATGCCTATGGAAGTATTTGCTATACTAATGCGTACTAGAGCAATTACGGGAGGCTTTTAGGCAGAAATCCTGTGCGCGCGCATGTTAATGGCGACGCAGGCGCGCGGGCAAAAGGCGGCGCGCACACCCGGCGGCGGCGTTGGCCAAGATTTATCCAAAATTATATCAAGATACGCATTCTCACAGATCTTTAATCTTTCTATATATTCAAAGATTTAGTTCGTTCTTACATCCCTATGTACAATCAAATTAGCTCAAAATTTCCTTTCCAAGAATATTCTCTCCGAGAAACGAAAGTTAAAATGCAAACATGACTCAAGTGTCTTCATCATGAGAACATAGAGAAGTTACTGAGAGTTGTACAGTGAATGTACACATTCGTTCAACATGTACACACGAAAAGACGCACATACATAGACATCTACATAAACATGCAAATACGTATACACAAATTCCTCAAATCTTCAATCATTCATGTATTTAGAGGTTATTTTGAACATCTTATCTCAAATATTCCGAAGTTTAATTACCTGCAGTGCAGTACGGGCTTTACTTATAGTGCAGGAAACAGGTTACCTATTCATGTAAACTGATACCATTAATAAATATCTTATGTCATATGTTTATGTCTATTCTATCTATTCAGCCTATGTCTACTCACTGCTGAATTATAGGTTCTTCTTTATTACGTTACTCTCGTCTCGCCTTGTCAGTCCTATACTGATCGCGTCCACTGCTTTTTCGCCATTCAGCAGATGTTGTCGGACCATCCTGTCACCAATCCAATGGCTTCTTCTCGCCAAGTGTTCAGTCCATCTCCACTTCAGCTGTGCGATTCTTAACATAACCTTTTGAGGATCAAAATCAATACCACTACCAATAGGGATGACGACTAATTTTCTTTTGCTTATATTATGTCAGGTTACGAATATTTTTTTTACATAAAACACATTATACATAATCTATTTATCACAGAGATATATCGATTCGAAAATTC